>JAQFZY010001971.1:0-13242 GCA_034696285.1 Hypogastrura burkilli | reverse complement strand
TTATGGCTCATGTACTCTAGAAATGCGTAGAAAATGTAGTTGCTGATTCCGCGTTAGGGTGGGCTTGTTGGCTATTAACCAGAAAAGCGTTTGCTGGAACTCAAATTATTACATGCCGTATTTTGAGTGCGGGGTTTTCGTGAGACCGGGCATTTGGGAACTGGGAGACAGACAGAGAAGGGAAAGAGGGACCTAATACGTATCCGGACTCTCCTGTCATACTCCGATCCCCGTTTCATTCTTGGAACAAATACGTTTCCGGTCTTCCTCTTCCAGCATCCCAAGTCTGACAATAAATATTATATTGAACTTAGACAAAATGGATCCACGGCTGGCTGGGATCAGGGTAGAGCTGGAAAATAATCCTAGAGAAGGAACCGGTATTCTATGAAATATATTAAACGAGGGCCCTGGCAACGGAGTAGCAATTTGGAACTACATGGGCCTAGACCCCGCATGAAATATTTAGTGCCTGATTTATGAGATGTCTGGAGTGAAAGTGAATAGATGGGAAGTATGATTAGTCCAAAGGCTCCAATCTCTCCAGAAACAAAGGTGTGAGGGGAAATGCATACATTTTGGTATACGAGTGTCACCCAGTATTAGGAGGAGTTATTACGGGATCCCGCCTATAGAAACTCATATTTCTTGATTTGTTGTCATAGACGCAGTATGGGAAGGGAGATTAGTGGAAGTTAGGAAGTGGTTCCCTCCTGGAACCGGATGGATGGGATAATCAGGCAATAAATATTCACGTTATGCAAAACGAGGAAGGAGAATAATAGCGAAGGCCTCCTCCTCCAACACAAATTGAGATGTACATACGCTGCTCTCACGCCTTTCTCTACTCCGGCCCACCACACCCTAACCAGTACTGCTTTCACTATACGAAGATCAACCCTTCCTAGCTCCATATGCATCCAAACATCCCGCTCACAATCACAATGCACCCAACCACTTGAATACTAACAGAAATCAATGTTCAAATTCGATTTATATTCCCAATTCTGAAATTAATATAGACAATGTTGAGCATGCACGCGCAGCTTTTCCTTCATAGAAGCATCCTGAAATTCCTATTGGCTGGTATATAATATTTCTTCTTCTTAAATCTTGACTTCTGTTATAACAGGGAATAAGGCACTCTGAATCTCAAGAGAACTGACTGGCCCAAACATTAGCTCAAACTCCAGAAAATAACCAAACCTAACCTAGCCTAGTTTGACAATTTTCCTAATATAATTCTTTATCCAGTGGACTTATTTCTGTTCAGCTTGAAGTCCGTATTTTGAATGGACGCAATAATATATGTACAGCATTTGCACATAATATACTTGCTTTTTTTGTTGGTTTGTTGTACAATATTTATTCCAACTAACTCAACCTTTTAACATTTTCCAGTGAATTGAATTTGGAGTTTGTTTGTTATAAGTAGTGTTCTACTATGTAATATTATTATTCTTGGCTACAATTTGCACTACAAGTTACGAATTTATTCCATGTATTGAGCTGCATATATATTTTTTTAAATATTTGAACCGAATACATTGCGAATTTGTATATTGGTAGGTAGCCGGTCTTTTCCTGCAAGGGAGGACGTTGAAGGATAATGCAAATCCCTATTTGTACAATGTAAATCCTAGTATTTGCGGCAGGCTCCAGTTGATTCTTTTGAATAAATTATACACATGAGTCGCTCCTCTAAAACGGTTGACTGGGACTTTGGTCCGGAGTAAGTCGGGAGCGAGGCCTATAAATCAAATGCAATTTACTAAAACAAGATCTGACGGGACTAATTGCAATAAATTCCCTCCTCCGTTTCCGCCTATACCGGGCATTATGACCGCGGACCCATGGAGGCCTGGTCCCATTGTAAACCGAGTTATTTGATTTAGATATTCTCACTTTATGTCCTCTCCTCCTGGGCCCCGCCGCCAGGCTCATGCATATTCATGTTTGGGAGGGAAGCCGGGTGTAATAACCACTTTAGGCATTAGCCTTGCATAGGCTTCCTCGGCTTCCCACATCCAGCCAGATAAATTGGTTACCATCATTGGGGATGAGTGATTAGGACGCTTATGACACCCTCAAAACAATTGAATTACATTTCATTTGACTGAATTCGAAAGCATCAACCCCTTCCGCCGCATCCCGAGTCCCCCCTAATAATACATGTGTGAGATCTACGTTGTATATAGGATCTAGGTCCTGGGTCTAGGATACATGAGATAATGCAAGAACTCATAGGATATGTTGCAGAATGTAGATGGAATTGGACGACTCGCCTGCTGATCACTCCCTCTCCCTATGTAAACCCGACAATCAATAGCTACGAGAAATTACATTTGTGAATCCCACTTTTACTTCCAGCCAAGCCTCTGACGCCGAATTGTATGCTCTTTCGAACGGTACGAGTTATTTAAAAATAAAGTCATATTATAACATATAAAACAGTAATACTTAACCTAAATAAAATATACTGATTCACGCTGTCAATTATATTTTATTCAAATTTTCAAGTAATTTATACGGCCTTAATTGCAAATTCAATTGAACCATTGAAAAGAGCTTCAAGTTATACTTCAGATGTCAGTAACAGGTATAAAGCAATGAACGTCACTATGGCATCTTTCAATGTTTGAGCATGACTGTTCTCCGATTCTGCGAACAGACGGTAACAGAATACATGAAGGCTACAAGTCCTCATAATAGTGGTATGCCAAAAAATTAAAAACGTCCAGACCGAATTTAGGCTTGTAATGTCTAATGACTCTAGGCATCCCAAATGAGCCTGCCATCTGACTCCCTTGAGTAATTGGGAGAGTTTGGAGGGCGCCTTATGGTCCGAAGTCAAGTCAAAAGTCGTTCCTGGCAAAAGCCCGGGTCTCGGAACTTCTGAACTGCACCTAGCCCATTAGGCCCCTGACTGAGTGGTTGGCAAAATGAGGATGAATTTTTAATGTTTACTATCATGATGATTTGTTGATGAGGAGGCTGTGGAGAGGGCCGGGACTCTGGGTACATGGGGAGTCACTCCGTACAATGTAGAAACTACTGGCAAGAGCCACTACTCCACTACTACCTGCCTCATCCTTTTATCTCTTTTACACTATCCTAATAGCTTGTTGGTTATTATTACAAGTCAGCAGGTGCTTTGGTCGGGCAGAGTAATTAACTTTTTCTTAAGAGAACAGCTCCTCATTTTTCAAAGTGCTTCATCTTCCCCCTTCCACCTCCAAGAGTTCAACCACTACTGATGCTTTCCTATAAAAAAAAAGGCCTGTGTTTCACAGAAGCTTAAGACTCATTAGGTAAATGAATATCAGAAGATGGCTGGCCTGTAAATACCCTTGCCGTTCTATGTACGTTAATCGAATGCTTAAATATGACTTACTATTCTGGCATACTGACTTCTGGAAGAATCAACAAACTTAATGCCACAAATTTAGTGATATTAATATAGCTATTTCCTCACAAAGCTTTAGCTTAGCGTAGGTTAAGTTTGGAAGTTATATTGTATCTGTTTAAATATTGTAGATGAAGTTAGGCTTAGTTAGGTGGCTCTGTTAACTTCTAGCAGTTTTACCTTTGTCAAATGTAGCTGTCATGCATCTAAATATTTGATACATGCATAGTTATAATTATCTGTATTTGATTTGGTGTAACTTGAAGCAGTGAGTTCTTATAACCGTAGTACTTAAACTTACTTATTACTTAAACCGATTTTAGAGCGCATGTATGTACTGTGTGATTCAACAATATCGTTAACCGATTGCACTTATTAAAACCCTTAATTAATTTAATTTAATTTGTTGTTTTGATTGCATTTCTTTACACTTTCCACTGCCGTACAGAAATCATCTTTAGAGTTAACTTTGAGAATGGCAGAATATCCTTACCTCCATTGTTGGACATTATATTTTCTGTTTGCGGTTTATCAAAGTGACAAAGAGAGTTGAAATGTAGTTCTTTTTCTCCCTCTGCGGGTCCATTTGCCTTTTTTATGGATCACTTTACCAAAGTGCCACTTTTGCGTTAGAGTCAACTGCATTTTATATTTACTCTTATTTTCTCCCTCGGCCCGTTCTTCCCGAACCGGGGGAAATCCTATAAAGTTCCCTAAAAAACGGGAGTCGACTTGTCTTCCTCGTCGGGCCCATTGACATGAGTAAGTAGGAGAGACAACAGGGGAGGGGATCCTCCGTATTAGGGGAAACACAAGGAACCCCAAAATACTTTTTACCAATTTTTCCTTTCACGGCTCATTCCATTATTGAAATTGACACATGGAATTATAGCTCCCTATACACTCAAAGACTCTCGGAGAGCAGGTTCCGCGCTCGCTCGGCGCCACGCCATAAACCATCCACAGCCTTTGGACTTCAAATCCAGTCCGTCCTCCACCTTTTAATAATCTAATTGTAAGGTATCTAAGCTTAATAGCAGAAGCATGCAGCTAGTCAAAGTAGTACTTCGTTAACGCACACCAGTAATTAATTCGTGACAATATTCGGACAAGACATTCCAATATTTATTAAGCATTTACGTACGGGTATTTGCAGATTTTTTAACACTAATTTATAATACCTACTAACCCCCTTCAAATACTACAAGTTACAAGCATGCTCTATCTTACCTTGCAAAAGCGGCGTCTCCGCTACCCATATGTAGCAGTGTGTCTGGATGGAAAAAACATCAAAATTGGAAAAGGAAAGTGAAGCGTACGTTTATATTGAATTGAATAGGATACAATAACTGGTTTAAAATTACACAAAATAAACACACACGAAAAATATGAAATCCCGGGCTACCCGAAATTCGAAATAATATCAAAAGCACGAGCAATGAGTGTATTCTGCATTTAAGCAACTTTCGTTTAAAATATACCTTCGAGAATTTGGCCAAACTATGAACAGAATACTGTATGTATTTCTAGCCAAGATGAACACCAATGTAAGTAGATACATTTAAAATGTAACAATTTCACAAATTATAAACGTTAGTGTTGCAAATTTGGTAGTAAACTATCATGATTGTACATTTTTGAACATGAACACTAGACCAAATTGGGAATTATGGTTTAATTTTGAGTAAAATACAATCTGCGTCTGCCTAAGGCATACAGCACGGTTAGTGCCTCTTGCCTGTTGTAACGCTTACATGAAATGACTTAATACTATCGTGACCACTCTGCCGGTGATTAGTAGATTTCCCATTTACATTGGCCCTTCCCCCAAAACTGCTTGAGTACATATTTCCGAATTCCGGACTTGAAGAGTGAGTGCGTAGCTTTTTCTCTGTCAATCCTATCATGAGAAGGGAACAGTTAGTTTGTTTTTTTAAATGGAGGTTCGAGTGGCTCTGTCCCGTATCATATCCACTTCTGACTCCTTTTCACTTTTTTCTTACACTTGTCGGCACGCAATCTGATTCTGGAGGAGGGGAAATGAAATAGGAAACCTACACATGCGATCATTATACGCCGTCTCTTTCCTCATTCCACCACTACTACTACGAGAGTGAGGAGGAGGGAGGGATAGGCTAACATGAGCAATAGTGGCTAAATGACAGGTTCTATTATGTCCTTATAAATAAACCAAGAATCCGCCTATGCCGATTAGTAAGTATAAAAGGGAAATAGGCTCCTGCCCAGATTCAACTCTCCACTCCCGGAACACGGAAGGGAATAAATAGGAAAAACCTAGAATTTGAATCAGATTCACTTTCCTTTCACACACAGAAGCCAGGCAAACCACGGCACGGAAACTTTATTTTCCCTCATTCCGTATTCCGGAGATTGCATGACTTCCACAATGGGAAAAGTAAAGTGCAGCTTTGAGGGAGGCCCGAATCCGAAGAGTCAAGGGATTGGGACAAGCTGGATTCACACGATGCAATTCATGTGCATACCTATACGCAAAATGGATGCATGACAAACTCCAAGGACTATTATACTCTACTCTCTGATTTCCTGTGAAATGCTAAATACTTGTTAATCTTGCCCGAAATATCTGCTCGGCATTTTTACAAAAGCGTTCCTAACTATGGATATATTTTCTTACACCGTAATTCTCAACAACACCAGTACATGAATCCATAGCTGTTTGCCCTAGTTTGCAAAGTATACAGTACTAGGTCAGTTTTAGTAGAGAGTGAAGCTGTTACATTTAAATTGTCTGCAATCCACAGGCTCGGTTCGTAGGCTTGTATTACAGTAGTTAGTTTTATGTAAATTCAAAATATACCTACTTATAATATAATCAATAAAAAAAAACTGACCATTTTTACGCATACACATGTTTTTAAATATTAATTTGTTACCATTTGATAAATCAGCTTTATAAAAAATAGACTTAGGTAGAAGTCGGTGTGTCATAATAATAAACCAATTTATTACCTTAAATAGAGGTAGGTATTTACTAGGTGCCTAATACGCACTCGGTTTGCTTTCTCCAAAGAAATTGCACTACGCTTTTACTATATGTAAAATGTATCACATTTATTTGAATGATGTGCGTCCACTGGGAGAAGTACATTATTGCGTAAGAATTTGTATTTGGAGTTCCAGTCCAGCACACAGAGCAGAATACATAGTAGGTATACCCCTGCTCTTATAAATACATGTACAGTACATCAGAAAATAAGAAGGGGCTCCTTGCTTGGAGCATAAGGAAACCAATGACACTCTTTCCATTTTAGTCCGACAACTCAAACTTCACGGTTGATAGAGATCGGGAATCGGGTCCTTTTCCCGAATATTAGGTCCAGAGTCCACATATATTATAGCATTATGTATAAAAGGTTCCCCCTCTTCCCAAAGAAAACTGTCATGAAATAGAAGCGGAAAAGATTGGGCTATATTTGTAAACGCTTTGAGCCTGCCTCAACTGAAACTCTCCTACTACATACTACATACATGTAAGATATGGTTTTTCTGGAAAATGGAAACTGATATTCCATAAGTCCTCGCTATGCTTCCTTAGGTTTCCTGAGCCTGAGAACTGGGAATACCAGGTCCATATCATTGAGAAGTCTCAAGACGTTGGGCTTGAGAGGCGGGTATCGGGTTTCAGCTTAGTCCTGCCGGGTCAAATTATTTCCCTGCTCTGTGGTCATGTTTGTGGGAACTTTGACGGGGCATTGACAAGGATCCACCGGCCTGACTTAAGGAACCCCGTTCCGGCCCACATATGTATTTTTTACTCGGGCTAACAGAACCAATTTTGAAGAGTCAGGGAATGAGTGATGACCGGTCCCGGGCTCATTTCCGATTTTCTATCTCTACACAGAGTCCTGAGTCCATACGGATCTCTGGAAATTGGTAGAAGATGAGTTTGTATGGGCATGGGACCGGAAGGGCAGTAGATTGGAAATTCCAGGCCGAGTAAAAGTGAAAGGATGGAAATTGGGACATATGCATGATTTCAAGTTTAAGGCTCCTTGCCAAGATCCTCTGTAGTCTGTATCCGTGGGAACTTGAGGCCTGAGTCTCTCTTGGGGTCACTCAAGGATCCTGCCCTTTATTACCCACAGATACAACGAGGCTCCCTGGTTCTACAAACCACATAACATGCTGGCTCGGGAGCCCGAATGGGATGTAGTTAGTGGAGAGGAGAGATTCATTTGGTCATGAAATGGAAGGGACTGGAGTGATTTTAGAGCGTTGCCGGAACTGGATTAGCATTTAAGTGCCTGCGTAGGCAGTGCCGGGTTCTCTCGGGGAATCTCTGTACATTCCTCCACTTCCGCTATCTCACACTCGGGTGTGTATCTAGGGAGACGGCGAGTTCCCACATTAGATCACAAGCTCCAGTCCGCACTTGCACATAACCACTTTGGACATGTTCCACCCTTTCGTGACACTCTCAATTCAGAGATAAGTTACAACAGATTACCCGGTCCCTGGTCCCCCACACTATGGAGAGGTCCCTTTTAAAATCTGGCCGGGACATTCCGTAACTTCAACTTCCTCGGGATCCGGAACACGACAGGCTTGGCTACCATGATCCATTAATTATGCTCAATGTGGAAAATTAAAAGGCATTAATACATACTACTGCATGTGTGAATTGAGAAACTGACTCCTGGCTTTAAGAAATGATGGATATCAATTATGAAATAGTTTTAGTTGCTCGTGCTCACAACATGATCAAATTCATTTCCAAAGCTCAGATTAGGTTATCTTTAGCTAATTTTTCAAGGTTGTTTCTTTTTCTGTAACCATTAACTCCGTTTTATTGATTAAAATCTCCGCTAGTCTTTGGCAGATATGAAAATCTCGTTAAATGTCTCCTATTTAAATTAAAATGTGATTTTATAAGAGAATGAAGCTTATACGTTACAAAATTTAGCCATTGTAAATTAAATATTCTAGACTGTTTTTTAAGTTACTTACTTAATCAGAATTTGGATACAGTTAGTTTAACCGTAGACTATTTACACCTTATAGATGAATACAGAATTATAGGGTGCTTCAAAACCTACCTGCTATACTTACCTATTGTAATGACGTTGTAATTTATGTATTGAGTGACAGCACAGCAACGAGTACTAGGTTCCTAACTGGGTAGTATTAGTATTACGAAGTGAGGGTCCTCATGGAGAATCTGTTGAGGATCCCCTGAAGATGACAATTATTTATGAGATGACACATGAAGATGAGGATCCGCTTCCTGAACGGAATGAGAGGGAACAGAGAGAAGGATCTCCTCCACAAATTGTTGAGTGTCCCTCTTCTAAAAACTCTTAATAGGCACGACATGAGTCTCCTCGTGAGAAACTATGCCGAAAATCTCTAAAAGATGAGCTTCATAAGCATTCCACTTCCCATTCACTTCCTCTCCGCCAAGAAGGAACAAGTGCACATTTGGTGATAATGATTTTTTACGTATGTGCCCAAGTGTAGGTATCCCTTCTGCTCCGAGTCAGTCAGAGACTATCCCCAAAGTATCCTCTTTCCTAAAATCTATATTGTGCTACTCTGGAGTGAGTGAGGGCAAAAAAGAGAGAATGGGACGGGAGCCGGGCCGAAACCGGGAACGGATGCAGGTGATGCCCTGTAGAGGGTGCCTGGGTCAACCGCACAGAGGTCACTCACTGCAGCCTGCTCCCCACGTCCGTCTTCTTTCATGCCTTTCCTGTAGGGGTGGGAGCCAGGGATGATTCTGGCTCCCGAAAAACCCGGGTCATCCTCAGGTCATACATACGGCCCTGTCACATGTAACAGTCTACCGCACAGGGCCTGCCTAACACTGCTTCCGGGACTATTAATTTGGCTCCCTAAGGATTTAGTGCACTGCACTGTTTCGGGATCCGCTCATTAATATTCAACGTCCATGCGCTGTGCCAATTGGGCGCAATCAGGATATTTTGCGCATGCTTAGAATGAGCCAAAATGGTGTGTAATGAAATTAAGATTCTGGTTATGACAATATTCATTTTGGTTGCAAGCCTTTTGAGGTTAGGCTAGAACACTAGTTACTTTTTATTTATTCCAAAGTAAAATAAACAGTTTTAACTGATAGCTACCGCTTTCTGGATTATAAAATTAATAAGTAGTATGTACTAGTAAAACTAGTAAAGTAAGTGGGATGGTTAGTTTTGGCTAGATTAGCTTAGATTTGTTTAGTTAAGGATAGGTTACACTAGGTTTGAGTTGTGTAGGGAAGACTATTAGTCAAATTTGTTTAGTTTTAGATTAGGTTTGGATAGTATATTTTTGGCCAGATAAGGTCAGGTTTGTATGTTTTGGTCCAGGTAAGGTTTTCTCCTTTAGGCAAGAATATGATCGGTTTGGTCGTTTAGGCTAGATTTTCGTTTGGTTAACTTTTAACGGTTACCTCTGTTCCTCAAGCCAGCAAGTCTTTTTCCTAGAGGAGAGTTAGTAAAAAAAATAATTTGTTTTAAAGAAATAATTCATTAGATTTCTAAAGTTCCAATTTCCAATATCAACCATATACTACGTTACAGTACGTTCACTACGCAATGTGAGTCTTGCCTTATTGTAGCCCATCTGAACCCTGAAAAGGGATTGGATTGTGTTAGTTGTATTAATAGTATTTTGCGAGAGCGGATCCCGGTGGTGTGGGCGTGAAGCTCATAAAATTAAGGTTGGTAGGAGGAATGGGTAATGAGCCGCTAACATTATATAATCCCTATTATTCCCATTGTCCCATTGTGGAAGTGTCAATGTCTACTTCCATCTGCTCTCCCATTGTAATAGGACGTTGGTCATTTCTCCCACTATGTTCCTTTAAATAAGAAATGAGGCTCGCCTTTCCTTTCGCCGCCGCTCCGTTTACGTCCTACTCTACTGCTCATTGAACCATCCCAGTACCTTACGTCTGCTGTCCGGCAAGCCATACTTAATGCCAATTTGCATGGTTTAGTAGATAAAGTCATTACCGGTGAATGGTGGGGCTTCAATACTGGAGTCTATAGCTCTCTTACCTGGAATTGAGATGTTACCAAGGGCTCTCCTTGTCTACTGCAAACGCCAACTATGCTACTACTCAGAATAAATCTACGAAAAACTACCCTTAACATAGATGTAACTTTTACATGGTAAAAGTTTCCTTTTTGTCATTTAGACAGCCCTCAGTATTTCATCAATGTTCACGCCTTTTGGCTCTTTCATTCCTTGCCATTCTACTACTATTTTGTAGTCCTCCATGTCCATATTTCTTAAACTAGTTTGCTCCCAAGTTCTCCCTAATTTATTTACATGCCCTTTGCTACGAACTGCTACATTGAAGTCCTTGCCCACCTTCGTCCGTTGCACCCGCGCTTCGTCTTTGAACGAAAAGAAAAAACCGGCTATGTTATGCAGTCATTATTGTGTTAATCGGCCTCAAGTTCAAGCTCAGGCCTGCTTTATTACTATTGCTTCCCTTCTTGGCCCGTTCATCATGTAAAGGAGGTAGGCAGGGTGACTTGTTAAAGTTCACACCTCCAGCCCCAAATTCATTATTATTTATTTTACGTGAAAGGAACTTGACGTTTGACTTAGTTTGTATGCAAGATTGCATCTGTCGGCAGTTTCCCTACCCAGCCCACTCTCTCTGATGAATTATATTTTATGTTCTCCAGGTTAATCTGTTACTCCTGTTCGGCTACTGTTTCTCTACGCTCTTATAACTACAAGCTAGTTAATGCTAGAATTCATAAGCGCTTTCCTAAACCACTAGTTATTCTTAAGGGCTCGTTTTTAAGGCCTGAAATAATTAGTTCTATTTTAAAGAGTACAGCATTACACCACAAAATAAATTCAGCGGAATAAATTCGTTGTATGCGGTACAAAGCTAAAAGCTAACCCGGCTTAAGACAAACAAACTACAACTGAACATTAATTAAACGAAAAAAAGACTAGCACTTGTCTTTTTCCGCATTACACACCGTACTCAAGCGGAACCAAGTTAGAAGTTAGTCACTCAAAATTACAAAACATGTAAGTTGAGAACTGCTGGTGGACTCGGTAATTATTTAATTGTCAGCATACGCATGCAGGCAGGTTGAGAGGTGACTGACAGGAATGAATGTGCTAAATGGCCACAGAGTCGTTATGGTCGAATGTGCGAAATTTTGCGGGGAGTGGATAAAAAATCCAATTTTGCTTTGTGCTCCTACCGCCGTAGACTCTGGGCTTGGCGTCAGTCTGCACGAAACAAATTAAAAGAGATGCCTTGAGCAGACGCATATTTATGAGAGATAACCATAAGATGGGCACGGCATTAATACGGAATAGCCGTGGACTAACATTAAATGATTAATAACCCGAGAGATTCCCTGCATTCAGATAGATATACGAAGATGAGGCAGGAATGAATCACTTCATTACGGAAGGGCTGAGCAAAAATCCAAGGAACAACTGCTGCTTTCCTTCCAAGAAGACAAGGCTCAAAAAAGTTGATAAATTAGGGAGAGAGCCTAGAACTGTGTTTAGGTGGAATGGAGGGGCCTAAAGACACGACTCTCTGTACTTTCCGCATAACTTCTCCAAAAAATGTCGCTTCCTTTCCACAAAGGAGTGAAATAGTTTATTCTCCTCATGTTTTGTGCATTAAGGACGAGTCCGGAAGTTCAAATGTGGTCTTTTTTAAAGAAAAAAAAAGGAGTTTTGGTTTTTTACCAAAATCCTCCGAGACATCTACATGTGTCTCATCAGGGAGGGAGGGAAGTACTCCGGCCTAGAATAATACGCTCCACTCTTTTTTCTCCTCCTTTCTCTAATGTATTTTATTGTTCTCGAATGAATGAGTACGGTTTCCTCTTTTTGTGGTAAGATTTACTCTCTTCGTCAAAGAAACAAGAATATTGAATTCCGGGACTGCCGAATCTGAGGCCGCCCTCCTGGTTAATGGTGTTGTAAAGGGTTGGTTGGTGTGCGTTCCTTCTTTACTTCAATGAGCTCTGACCTCTGACACCCAAGCATTCCACCCGGCAGGCTTCCATTTTCAAAGTCTAGCTTTAAAAAATTTGGAACTCCTCAGTCAACCCTTCTCTACTCCTCCAGCTGCAAAATGTCTAGTTTAAATGGATTCACGTTTTAGGGAGTCCCAGGTTGAGCCCCATGCACCAGCCCAAGATCCACATACTAAAAATCAAAAGACGTATGGCATCAATTGTCTGCACGTCAGCTCCACTCACCAAACTTTATGTTGATTTTCCTCATTTAAACCAGTCAGTCTAGTATTAAGGGCAACGTTTAGGAAAGTTCCACTTTAAGGAGCATAACAGATATTACTTGAAGTATTTACTGGCATTCAGTGGGCAGTAGCCCATTTTTGTCAGCATTGTTTGGATAACTTCAAATATTCAATAAAACATTACATACCTACAGTTGCAATTTGCTAGTAAATTATATGGCTATTCACAAATGCTCATTGCACATTGTTGTAACTTATAATTGAACGCAAAATACTACTAAAAAATTGGTGCGTGGGTATAAAGTTATTCTTTTTATTAAGGTGTCATTCAATTCGATTAATTCTTTCGTAATATCTGCATATGGAAATACAGTACACATAATCCCAATTCAAAAATCAAGCTAATCATTAGTCAAGGACAAGTTGTATTGCATTTATGCAATTTCACTCAAAAGTCTAGTCCTAAAATCCCCTATCCTCGTATATAAGTTAGTCTTTCTATCACTGTATGTCTCACTGCTGTGTTCCTCTTATTCGTTCTGTAATTGGCCAGTAACGGGAAAGGGGGCGGAGCTATGAATAGGCCATGCAGGAAGAA
>JAQFZY010001970.1:0-13243 GCA_034696285.1 Hypogastrura burkilli | reverse complement strand
CTGATTCGACATAGTCATCGGAAGCGTACTACATAGATTTACGTCTACATACATAGATTGTCGGTACTTAAGAAATGCGTCAAGGTTTCCAAGAAGATAATTTTGAGATGAATACTGATGGGGATCAAGTTGATGGAGACGATGATGTTAGCGGTAGCGCCAGGAGCGACTCCATTTATGAAAACCCTGATAACCTGGAAGCTGATATTGAGCTGAACCCTGGTGGTTGGTTCCCATTCCTAATTCCAGCGGCTCTTAGTATTGTTTATGTTCAGTTTTCCGCCTTTTTGTAACACTTCAGTGTACGAATTACGAATGTTTCACACAATTTATGCTTTCAACTTTAATAGAGTTTTCTGCTTTGAACACGGCTATGGATCAACTCCAAGCGGCGTTGGATACACTCGAATCTAGAAATGCTGGTATACACGAGGAACTATTGCAACTGCTTCAAGCAAATAGAGAAATGAGGCGTGGAATTAATTCTTATGAGGAGGAAGATAACTCGGATGGGGAAGTATTGCAAGACTCCGCAGAGGAAGGAGACAAGAAGAGTAATGGTGCTCCTCCTACTACGGATGATGTGGATGGCTCCCTTCTATCTGAACTAGCCGAAGTCAATGTTTCAACAGTTAGTGACATAAATGTCATTGCCTAAATTCAATTCCCGAGACAAAATATTCCGTAAGGGACATAACCCATCATATAACACTCCATCTTTTGAAAGATTCCATTGTTGTCGGCAAGTTGACAACGTAGTATTTATCTTATGGGCCGGGTATGACTGAGACCTAAGATCTGGCGTAGGTGTACTGGTGTATCTTTTTCCACTACTGTCCATATTGATGTTGTTAACGCAGATATAAATTTTGATTTAGTCGAATATTTAGTAGTAGTGTAATATGCAAACAGGGTCTGTAGTCTGTATTTGGCGTAACATTGAACTTTGACTCTTGACTTTCAATACCAAATAAGTACCATAGTTGCCGTGATTCGGACAGCTCGGTAGTATTAGCTACTAATGTTTCTCCAAAATACAGTGGTTCCTTGTTCGTTTATATTTGTTTTTATATTTCTACGTATATAACGACAGCACAGTATGCGCTCGAAAAATATGTATGTGCCCAGTTAGCATTATGTAGTAGTTTAATGGTTTGTCCTTCATTTGGATGTAACAGTAGTTGTAGTTTGCAGTGGTCATCAATATTTCTAATTTCTCTTGTTATCTAAGCTATGCGGAACCGTTTGTTAAGACAAAGAAATACGTAGAAGCGTAGTAACAATAATATTAGTTATTGATGTATTCCAAATAAAAAGCCAACTAGAGCGGAAGCAAAGCAAGTAAAATTCTGAATAATTAGGCCTTACGCATATGCTTATGTTCTACTGGTGACATGTCCAGCTAAAAATTGAATTAGTGGATATTATTATAATTCGAACAAGCGGAATTTGTTGACTGAACGGAAATGAACGCGTTTAGGTTGTTGTTTAGTTCGATTTGCTACAAAGTGCGTTCGTTTGTTTTTTGTTTCACGTTTTCACTCCAATTCGTAGAGTGGACCTCCGACGGCCCAGACAAGCATTTTCTCATAAAGTGGCACATTTACCTCGGAAATTATAATAACATTCGGGGGATTCTCAGTCACGGAAATTCGATCCACAACTAACATTCCCCGAGTATGTGAACCTCCAAGTTCAACTGCACAACTGTACTTCTTCCTCTTCCGTATCACCTTCGTAAAAAATTTAGACAGCATGCAAATTAATATTTCCCTTTCCTATCATGTGGTATCGTGAGAAAGTCATAGGCCTGAATGTTCTAAAAAGTATAGTAAATATATATGTATAGGTATGCGTTTTAGCCTGGACGTATGGGTAGGTATAAGTTGAGATGCCTACAATGTTATTCAGATAACGTTTATCTACCATCCTTTCTATATTTAATATATATATGATTCTATATTTAATTTTTCTATACTCCATACCTTTGGGTCAATAAAGGCAGCCGCAGCAAGGCCATCACTATTCAGCCAGCTCTCGTCTTTGTAACATTCCAAGCGATTTGCCTCAATTTTGTTCATCATTCGCACTGCCTCAGTTTCAAAGACACCCAAGCAGTTCACTCTCCAAGACTACATTCCATTAAATCAAAATATAAGTGCCTGGTGCCGGAGAGCAGCGGGATTCTCACGAGCAAACACCCGAAATCGAAGTACATAATTCGATTAACAAGGTAATATAATAAGCTAAGTATTTAGTACGGATACATTGTGTGTTTGTACATTTGGCATTGACGCCTTCAACGTTGTTTCCCAAGGCAGGACGTAGATCGGACACGGGAAGCTTGTTAGAACCAGATGAGCGGCTTCGGGGTCACCGACAAAATTGAACTCGGGGCAATCCGTACCACCTGAACTTCCTGTATTAACAAGAAATCTCATTAATTTTGAACCCTTGTAAGTAGCAATAATAGATAATATACATATGCCACACAAGTATACGTATATGTATATACGGCCTCGCCAATTTTGTAATCACCTTCAACATTTCCGCCCAAAACGAATATCTGCGCGATGTGGTTCACAATTTCCGGTTTGAGCTTCAAGGCAAGGGCCAAGTTTGTCAGAGGGCCCAGAGCCAATATCCTCAACTTTCCTACGCAAGTACATAGTTACGTATTTCCATTCTACTTTTGATAGCTATTTTATTACTTTAAGCAACCTTTATGACGAAGAGCAAGGTCAATGATTGCTGTCACGGCATGAGCCTTCTCAACCTGAGGGTCCAAATCCAACAAATGGGCTTTGAAAGAATCGTAACACTCTTCCGGATTATCAATGGGAGCGACGAGGGCAGACTCGGCTCCCATAAATACTGGAACCTGGAATACAAATAATATCCTGTTTTCCAAATTCATTAAAATGTAAATCCGGCATTTTAAAGCAGTGCTAAATCATTTTTCGTTCTTTAAACTGTGCAGCGCTTTGCTTTAATTATTCCATGCTAAATCTGGCCTCGTTCGACTTCGATAAGTGTCGATAGTCGATACCGAAAGCTACACGGGCACGAACCGCGCGAAGCATAGTTTTTTTTCTTTGGGCTTGTATTTTTAGCTTAGGAAGAAATGTTACGTTTTTATGAAAAAATATTACCGTTTCAGAAAAAAATTTGATGATCTCAGGAAGAACTTGCCTGAGACTGAGAATATAAATCGTGCCTGAAAATATCCTAACCTAACTAAACGTTGCTTAATCCAATAACTCAGCAATCTCAACTGCTTTTCGTGTAGATTTTTGGTAGGTTTCTTTGAAAGTTAGGTTGGATTAAACAACGTTTAGCTCGGTTGAGGTCATATGCAATTCTTAATTTGCGTATGTGTATGTTGTAACCTAACCTGACCTAACTTAAATATATAGTTAACAAAGAAACCATAAAAATAAACCAAGAGAAGGTTTTGAACGCATTAACTATAAAACCGAGTAATATTTTATTTGCTGAACGAGTAATATTTTTCCTAAAAGAGTAACATTTTTCATATGAAGCAATATGTGTTAACGTCCGTCCGTCCGTCCGGTCCGTATCCGTAGTAGCAGTAGGTAGTAGCAAGAGCAACAAAGGTGGAAGCTACTACCGATCAAAGTTTAGCGGGACTGCTGCCATTTTATTTCCACGCTCACGTGTACATTGATTTCATTCCCTTTTGTGCTTTTATCGTGCCTGCGCGCGTGCGTAGTAAATAATATATTTTGCTTTTGAAATTGAGTTGTTTCACTTCTGATTTTGACGTCCCTTTTTCGATTTGTTTCTAGTTTCTACTACTACGCTACTACGGTTGACGGTGCGGTGGTTGTCAATTGTCACTTCAGTATCTATCAGAACATCTTCCTTCTCCTGAAATCTGCTCTTGAGTTGCAAGATTAGTCGACGGCCAGTAACGTGACGTGACGTGATAATCTCAAGGTAAAGTACAAGGGTCCCGCAGTGCAGTGCCTAGTGCCTATCTGTTAAAGTCTGTGTTTTAGCTGTTAGGGCCTGACTAGATCGATTCCATAGCGCTCGCCAAAGATCATTGACCAGCTTGTTTTTACCCGTGACTAGGTAAATACAATACGCGCACAGGTACGGGTGCAAAAATATAAAACTAACAACCAAGGCAAGGGAGCGTTCATAAAGTACGTACAGGTTTTTAGGGTAGCGGGTACCGGAAAACGGGAAAACGTACGATTTCGTATTATAGCGTGGGTGGGGGTCTATGCGGAGTGTACGTACATGAAAAACGAAGTAATTATTCTAAGCCATTTTGGTACAAATGTAGTTCACCCCGTAGCACTTGATGTACCTACTACATAATAATACAATTTGTACTTTGTACGTACTCTCATTGTGCAATACATTGTTAAAGTCGTGCGTACAATAGTATGAAGACTCTAACATGGAAAGCTTGATGTTGAATGTTTTTAATAATTAGTCAAATATAATACTGAAACTGTAAAGCCAATCACACAGAATCACCAGCCAGTGCTTCTGGCCGACGACGGAGGACCAGATGAAAACCCTAGATTTTTAAAAACAAAAGACGTTTACTTAGGGTCAATATGGGACGAAAATAAAAGTCATGGGTTAAAACGTTAAAAGTTAACATATGTATTAGACCAACCGCATCCGGAGTGTCACCGTTGAGAATTTCTGAAAATTTTGATACCAATCAACTATCACAGTTTAGTGACGATCACAATATCTTCTTCAAATTCTTAAATTAACGGGTCTAATTCTTGTACCCAACCAATAACAAATCTACAGGAAATTTTGCCTGGATCATTTTCGCCAACTCCTTTGACTTTTCAAAAGACGCCATATGGCCTGAAAATTACGGACCAAAAGTAAACGGTTTCAGAGGTTTGAATATGCAGTTAGCATTCCGACACCTTGCTTCGATCTGCCCAAACAAACATTTCGATTAATTTTATCCTAATGTTTCAAGTAAACTCGTACATAAAATTTACCGCAAATGTGATGTATATTTTCAATGTTTTTTATTTTTATTTTGTACCTAACGTTCAAATTTTATAAAGAAAAGCTTAGTTGATCCTGTTTCAAGTGTTAAGCTAGTGTTCAGTTTTTACGAATTTTTAGTCAAAAACCGTACGTAGTTAGGGGATGTGGGAATACCAGAATTCGTACAATTTCGAATCTTAGGGAGGGTGGGAGGTCAAAAATCGAGATTTTTCCTTCATGTACTTTATGAACGCTCCCGAAATGAGGTTCAATCTTATTATATTTTCGTCAATTATAGGAGTCATCTAATTCTTACCCCAACAAGAGCCGCGAAAAACAAACGTGGTACAATGGAGATACCTGAGGTAAGTACAGTTCGTACCCGTAGTTTATCAATTGAAAATGCTCGCACGAATACCTGATCCTAATTTATATAATACTTGTACATGGAATGGAGGTGTGGGTACGAGGTACGAGTAAAGTCATGTTATCAGGGTTAGTTTCTGCTATTTCAGATTATAACTAATAATTAACAATTTTTTATATTGTTATACTTCGCCCAAAAGTCCATAAGTATCTCTATAACACAGGGGATGTGTAGACCATGGAGTCAAGTCAATGGCTCTAGACTCAACTTTTTGCGTAGATTATATAAATCCAACGCTCAATTCTCGCAAATGACTTCTTGACCCTCAAACGGGGAGTCAAAGTGGGTGGAAAACGACAGTTTGTGAAAATTTTAAAAACTAAGGCATGCTGCGCATCAAAATTTACGTCCGTGTGTCGGGAACACAAATATAGTCGGTTTAACTGGTCGGAAATTCAAATTAAATTTTTTTTAAATGAAATACAATTGTAGTAATCCTTTTCTTTATTGTGATTCGGTTCACTACTGTGATTCGTACCACTGATTTGATTCCTTCGCGTTTGTGATTCGCCCTTCCGTGTTGCACGTAGGGCGATATACAAGAGCTCGTCCTCAGAGCACTTGTTTAATACATACTTCAATTTGTTAATCAATTGTTTACTCTTGATTCATTATCAATATTATGTGTATTTTTGCGTTTAAGAGTATTACTGAATTCCACGAACTTCGGAAAGACATCTGCGACGCTCGATTGCCATGCGGCCATCGGTGTGAAGATAAGGATTACGGGTACACCGAACGGTGTCGGCCATGCTCTGTGCAAGTAGAAGCCACGAAGGCTTGTGGAATGCATTCAACTACACTTAGCTGCAGCGAAAAGTTAGAATACGCGTCGTTTCCCTGCGAATTTATATGTAGCTCCGCCGCCTCATGTAGCCACCCATGTGAGCTGCAAGGCAACTGCCACACTGGTGACTGCATTTGCGACCGGCCTAATTGCACAGAGGTAAGGTCAATTACACCATTTCTTGACATTTATCTCTGACTAGCGCTTGCGTGTCGCACTACGGGCATCACGGAATGACACGTCACAACAGTGAACCGTATCACAACAGTGAAACGAGCCACAACAGTGAACCGAATCACAAGATTGAACCGAATTATAATGGTGAACTCAATCACAAATAAATAGCAAAGCAAATTATAATAGTTAACGGAATCAGAATACCGAACCAATTTATAATAGTGAACGGAATCACAAATCGCAATATTGGGGCGATGGGTATAGGTAGGTCGGAAGTCGGAACATGGTTCATACCACTGCACACAGGGAAATATACGGAAATTTTTGGCCATTTCCAACTGACATCGTTTTTGCGCGTGCAAGGGACCAATAAATCATAATAAGTTGGTGCGGCATCGAAATAATTTGCCAAACCGGTGCAATCCCCGAAAATCTCAAAATACCCGGATATTTCGGTTTTAGCAGTTTTTAGATATTTATGTGAACGATTTATTATATAACCTGATCCGCTGTTCTTAGCTGAAGCGATTAAAAAAATAATCATCAAAATCGGATAATATCTGACCGAGAAATTGACGATTTTCAGTTTTTCTGGGTCAAGCTCAGAGGTCAATATTTCGGCCGTGTATGAATGGAGTTTTGGCTCAAGTAATAACAATATGTTTTTACCAATGTTGAAATAGGAGGGTGGAACTCCGAACGAACTCATGCTTGAACTGGAGAAATGCGCTACTAAACTAGCGGATCGGGAGGACACTATTGAAGCGATGAAAAAATTGCACGCCGATATTTATGTCCAGTTGCACCGGGCGGCCAAACAGGCTAAAACTAAGCTGAAGGATAAGTCCGTCGGGTCAAAGGAGGAACGAATACGCGCGGATGATGAGCAAAAGAAAATGCTCAAAGTTGCCGAGTTGGACTTCAACGAACTCCTTGGAAAGGCGGTTAAGATTGAAGAGGTAGGTTAATTATACGTTTTCATAAATTACACGTAGCTGGTCCGCGGTCCTAATTTATATCGAACCTTGTAATCTCTCTTTAGAGTTTCAGACGTTTGGTTGACAACATGCAGGGCTACAAAATCAAGTACTACTTCTCCTAAATGGGCCGGCTCTACGTACCCTGAGCTCGACATTCGTTACCAATTCGCGCGCTTAGCTTTCTATTCGTCTATGCAATCATCTTATATAATAATTTCGGTGAGGTCCTTCCTTTGGTACTCCCAAACCACAGGAACCCGAATTATAATTTTTACATGAAAATGATCCTCATACAATTTTCTCGGGTTTAGGCCATTTTATTTTTTGGTATCCTTTTTCTGAAGAAAAAATTCGAAACCCAGACTTCATGGGGCATATGGGAAATACAGTGTAATTGAGAATATCTGTCACTCATGCTAAATGTGTATAGATAGGTTAGTTGGATAACTTAAATTAGTATGCATACATCCAATTATATTGAAATAGAATGACCCTTTACAGTCTGAATACTATGTATGTTTCAGAAACAACATTATTTCCGAACATGAAGTGCCCGAGGTTGGAAAATGTACCCTACCAAAAAAATTCACGTCAGGCATGGACAGCACTTAAATTATAATTTATGTTACTACTATATTCGATATTATTTTCTACTTCTTAACCCGCTTCATCCTTTTGTACACCAATATCTCTGCTCAAGCTCCCATTCATCCAGCGGGTAATTCGCTAGTTTATCCATAATCCCCGAAGTTTTACGTTATCCGATCCACTATTTCCTACCTCTTCTCTACTCAAGACTGTATGTATAGATAGAGCACTTTACCTCTGGGAGCTGTATGAGTTCTTTTATAACTAAGGTTTAAGTTAAAGAAGTTTGTACATTTTGATAATACACTTAATAGCGTAGCAATGCATTACCTTAACATGTTCTGTTTCCAATATGCGCATGACGGTCCTTGCTACGTTTTTAACGCATTCTGTTCCATTAACGCAGGTAATTGCGTTAATCGAGAATGGAACAGTTCGTGACTTGTGGGCTTGGAGTGCCATCAATAGAGCCCACGCATCTTGCGGTGTCCCATCAGTATCTATTATAACAGGACCGATGATCTGAGTTTCCTCAGCTTTCTGTGAAGTAAATATAATGAATTACAAGTGCTCTGACGAGCTCATGCGTGTCGCCCTACGCGCCACATGAAATGACGAATCACTACCGTAAAACGAATCCCTACATGAAAACAAATAACTTCCGTGAAACGAATGACAACAGTGAAACGAATCACAACGTTAAACGAAAATAAATCAATTAAAAAAAAAGTATTAAAATTTCCACCAATTAAACGAATTTTTAGAAAGTTTTGAAAGAAATTGTTTAGGTGTACTTTTGCGTATCCGTAGCTATTGTTAACTTTAGTTGACCTCGGGCGACCCTTGCGGGTCCCCTCGGGGTCATGGTACTACCGGTAAGCCGGAAAACTGGTTTGTCAACAGCATTCATGATCCCTAGAGCCATGCGGTCATTTTGATATGGCACACGACATGGTCTGGTCGGGTTGACTGTGGGTGACCTCTTCGAGGTCACCAAGTGACCCCAATAAGTCAAAATCGAAAATTCATTCCTAACATATGACCCTGCATGGTTTGGGGCATCCGAATCCGTGGCTAACTCAAATTGACCTCGGGCGACCCTTCCGGGTTCCCCCGGGGTCGTGGGGCCAGAGGTAGGCCGAAAAACTGGCTTGTCAACTTTGTTCATGATAATCCAGGCCCGTACGGTCAATTTGATATGTTGCATGACATGGCGTGGTCGGCATGACCCCGGATATCCTTGCGGGATCACCGGTTGACCACGGAGGGGTCAAATCATGGGTCAAACCATAAAGTAACACTCAGTATACTATTCTGGTCAATTTTAGATATCACATGCCATGATTGAGTCGGATTAAAATCGATTGACCTTCTGGGGTCACCGGTAGGGGGGCACCGGTGGGGTCAAATCACGTGTTGCATCCCTTATATGTGATCCTGAGGTGCAAAGAGAAATTTTGCTGTGCCGCATGCCCTATTCTTGAAATTTTCACAGGCTATCGTTTTTGACTATCTTTGACCCCCCGGAAGGGTTAAAGGAGTGATTTGCTAGGAAGGCGCACGGGGTTTTTAGAATCTACGCAAAAAGTTGAGTCTAGAACCGTTGACCCAGTGGTCCTACGTTGTTTCGTGCCAAAATAAACACATGTGTGTTATAGAGATACGGGGTTTTGGACTAAACTTAATTATATATTGTTAAATAATTGGCAGAGTTACGATTAATGACTATGAGTATACAGACTTTTGTGTCTGTCTGTCTGTATGTACTGTGCCATACAATCTAACCTCAGTACGAGGTGCAGGAGTTTTCCCCGATAAATGGGCGCCAGGAGCTACTCAGCAGCTTCCCAGTCTCACCCGTTGAAGAGGACCTCCTGGAACCATTTTTTGGGTGTGCAAAAACTCCGGAACCTCGTGCTGAATTTCAGGGGGGGGGGGTTGAATTGGCTCCAAAAATATAATATTTAGATTCCGCCGGAGGCGGAGAACTTCTCCCGGAAAACGCTTCGAAAGTGACATGTCTTAGTTGTTTTTGACAGAATCTATAAGAATCCGCGTGCTAAAGTCAGTATTGCGCCGCAGCAGGAGAAAAATTTCGCTAATTTAGGGGTTAAAATTTACTTTTTCGAACATTTCGGGGTGTAGGGGGCTCGGGCCTTGTTAGCCCATGCCACTTCGATTTTGCAAACAGTTACTAATGTTAATTACAACAGTATTGCTGATGCTGGAACTACTAGTCGCAAACACTCATCTCTCAATCTTGGAATATTTGCGGGGATGGGTTTTCGGTGGGTTCAGCCTAATTCGCACAGGAAACACTCAGCACATATTTAAGTTTTCGTGCTCTTGTTGTACAGTAATGCGGTTTCTATCAGCTAGCACTGTCGATTAATTAACAGTATTCGTTTGTGGACTTACTTGGTAAACTTTCGGTAGAATCTTTTTCTCTGCAGCGTAGAGGGCTGCCGAAGCGAGCAGATGCGTTATTGGCATTTTCTTGAGGTTTAGTAAATTCGTCCACAGACTTCGCGGACGAACTTTTAGAAATGTACTGAGCTATTAGCCTCCTTGTTTAGCGAACATTAGGAATTGAGTCATACCGTATTATTAGCCTACCCTAAAAATACAGGGAAGTAGAGCCGGAAAACTTATGCGAAAGGATGGCGGATGTGGCTCTATGGGTTTCCGTTTCTTGTAGGGTTGTAGGTACTACATAATAAATTAATTACCTACTGTTATAAACATAGATACCTAAAATACGGTATAATTTTTCCCGATATTTTACAAAGAACCATTTTGCCTGTTTGACCCTTGTACTTCGAGCTTGAATCTAAATCAAATGTATTTTACTTTATAGCCTTGTGTGGTTGTGGCTGGCCTAGATCGGGCATCTAACTCTCGGATCGGAATCAGAAGGGCAGCTTGCGTATTCTAAAGTAATTTATTGGAGAGTGGAGCTCTTTTATGTAGTCCGCTTTTCTGTCTGTCTGTCGGTTACGCTCTTATAACTGAAAAACCACTAGTCCGATTTCGAAACAATTTTCACCAATCGATTTCTAATTTGGCTGTTATGTAAATGCCGTATCGAAATTCACCAGAAGTATCCTTTTTCCGGGTCAGGGTCATGGTCAACTATCCTTCCGAACGGAACGATTATACAAGTGGGGTATTCTTCGAAACCAAAATGTAGTGTAACCAATCTCCTTACAACTGCACCAGTGTGATTGACCTCTGACATTTCGTTGACCTGCGAAAAGTTACCTAACGAAGCTTGTTGCGATTTAAAGGTATCGTACATAATTCAACAACCATTGTGCCGACTTCTAAACAGTTTGCATCAGCTGATTCCTAATTTGAAGCAGGAGTGCATAGGTCATTGTTAAGCACGTCGGGTCAAAGGTCAATCAAGGGTCGATGTCAATCCCTGCAGAAACTATTTCAACAAATTTCAAAATGGTTCCTAGTAATTGATAACTTATAATCACTTTGTGATAAATGCCATAACTGGACGTTCCGAAGTCAAGGTCAACCGGCTTTAAATGCTTATAATTATAACTCTGGAACCACTGGATCGATCTGAAAACGGTTTTCACTATTCGATTTCTGAATGAATGAGCCGGTGTATATAGGCTGAGCAGCTCAGCCTATATACACCGGGTCATTCATAGGTCAGTCTGAGCTATTACATCAGTCAGGTCAAAGGTCGAGGGTTAATTAACTAGAAAATCAACGCTTCAATTCCGAAATGGCTTCCAGTAGTCGACTTATCATAATAGTATGGTTTTAAAGGTGCCAGATCCAAGGTCAAGGTCTTTTCAAGGCTAGACGGGTTATAATGCTAATAATAAACCACTGGATGGATTATGGGACTCGGAAACAGTTTTAATCGTGATTCTTAATGGCGCGGCGCGGTGTTCAAGACGGGTCAAAGGTCAACGTCATAATATACCTCTGACGTCACATATAATCACACTCCACTCTTTGGATGTGCCCCTTATAACGGCTTATTATTATTTGGAAGTGGTAATGCTCAAAGATATTTAATTCCACATTAAGGGTGTAGAATGTATGTATGTATATACAGTTCGCTTTAAAAAAAACAGTAAGTAAATCAAGATAATCAAAAGGATCAAAAGGAGTATGGCAATCATTACAAATGGTAGAAATAAGTTAACATAAGGTATTGCAACAAATTTAAGGGTAATTTTTGTTCCGATTGACATTGATGGCTTTACGGATCCGTCTTGGAGCGACCAGCACCAGTTTTCGTGGCATAGTAGGGTCCGCCAGCAGCCCAAATCAGCATTTTCTCATAAAGTTCTAAGTCCACTTCCGTGACGAGCGTGACATTGGCGGGTTTTTCTAGGAAGCCGTTCCGATCCACAACCATCATTCCCCGGGTATGAAATCCTTGGAGCTCAACAGTACAATATTCAGTTTCGCTTCTCTTTGTCACCTGGAAAGGAAATCAAACTTTGGGAAACTGAAAGGTCAAGGCGTGGACAGTCTGTTAGACGCACAGTGCATACCATGGGTTCAATCAATACGGCAGCTGCCACGGGATCCGGAGCTAGCCAGCTATCTGTAGTCCCGGCCAATATGTTCGCCTCGATAGCGTTGAGGAGTGCAATTTTCTCTGTGTCCATCCCTCCCAGGGTTTCAGTCCGGAAAGTCTGAAAAGGTATTTACGGTATATCCTATATTTTTTCCAAGGTCGTATTTAAAGTCGAAATGAGAATCACGTATGAAGATGTGGCGTATCTCAAGCAAGTCTCCCAAGGCACGATTTTGATGGGGCATGTGAAGTTCTCCAGGGCTGTACAGGCAGCCTCCACGTCTGACAGGAAATTATATTCTCCTCCTGGCGTGGTGTTACCGAGCCCTTCGATATTTCCTCCCAAAATCACAATTTCTTTGAAAAGGCCTTTTATTTCTGGCTTAAGGCGGACCGCCATTGCCAAATTCGTAAGAGGGCCCAGAGCAAGCACGGTTATGAGGCCTGAAACCCAAAATCCACAATTCTCATGAAATCTATTGTCTTATAGAGCTAATTTGCAATCTGCAATTAGTATGTCTAAACCTGGGTTTTCTTCGGCAAGCCGAATCAGCGTGTGCACAGCATGCTGTGCTTCGAGTACTGCTTCTATTGGAGGTAAATCAGCGTCACCGAACCCGTCCTCCCCATGATACTTCTCCTCGACAATGAGCGGGACTGTGAGCGGGAACTCGGCCCCTCGGTAGACTGGAATCTGTATACAAAAACCCGGATTGAGTTCGGACTTCAAAGAC
>JAQFZY010001969.1:0-13251 GCA_034696285.1 Hypogastrura burkilli | reverse complement strand
AACTTTTTGTGTGGTGTTTTTGGTGGGTGTAGGTTGAGACATACGTCTGGAATCGTGCGTTCAGCCTAGAGTCTGTTTTAATTTTATAATAAATAGATGACATTGATTGACAGTAGCCCGAATTCCACACACCCCAAACCAGGAACTGGGTATAATAGGATACCGGGGACTAAATCCAAACTACACCGAACTGACCTAAGTTTCAAACCTTTAAAGTTTTAAATTTTAATTTTATATCTACCGATTAGTGCCCGGAGTGTTTCTATGACGTCATCAACCTAGCAAAAAAATCACTGTGTTCGGAATGCTCTTTTGACATCACGATTTCGGTCCCGGACATCCCGGAGTGTATTTTCTGCCAGACAGATACGTGGAAACCATCATGATTTTTACTAAATCATAAACCAATAGACCATTTCTAATTCGGTGGAAAAGGTCTTAAGTTACGGCGGGAATTAGTGGGTGCCGCCGCCAGTCTTCAACTGAACGGATATCGTCGTGGTATCACCGAATATCGACTCCATGTTTGATCAAGAGGATGATGACGGTAAAGAGACAGGCACCTACAATTGTGGTCACCTCTACAATCTAATATGCATCAATAGGATGACGCTATTGATAAAAATGTTCCTGATAAAACGTCGCTGAGTATGCCTGAGTGTGCTCTGAAAAGGAAAGGACGAAACAAGTTAAGTTTCTATTAAACGATAACTATTTTGTGATTAGTCAAAGTTCATGAAGCTCCCTTAGTAAGTCCTGATTTATAATTCGGCTATGTGAAGTAATGATTTTATTTGCACTTTAATTGGCCATATTTAATTCAAGCTGTTTCCTTGCTTAAAGTACTTCAATTTTGTTTTGATTGAACCGGGCGAGGGTCGGGTAAGAACAGGGAGCCTCTTCCTCTTCACCTTCGAATTATAGACCACATCAGATAAGAGTAGTTTTCCCAAGGGACCTTCGTGAACTTTGACTAATCACAAAATAATTATGGTTTAACAGAAACATAACTTGTTTCGTCCTATTTAGAGCGCACTCAGGCATACTCAGCGACGTTTTATCAGGAGCATTTTTTTAATTTCCGTGCTTTTATGGATTACAACGGATTACTCATGTCATAAGCCATGTTTCAAACCGCAGCAGCCATCATTGCACTTGAACATACTTTATGAGTAGAAATGTTAACGTTGTCACGGGTGATGAGTGACGCACATGAGACTACACTACGACAGGTAGTATTGGCGTTAGAGTTCCCTATATAAATTTGTGTTAGGAAATGGGCCCAAGATCGGTTGGTAAAAGGTCAGATATCTCAGGAGCCCTTTGACCTACTGAGGTCAAATTAAGTTTCTTTGAAAGCCAATAGTATGCCCTACAATAATTTCAGCTGCTGGGAGACCTAAGTACATGGGAGATGGGTTAAAAGGAAACATCGAGGTCGTTTTTTGAGGTTTTTGGGTCGCAGGAATGGAAACACTCGAAGTTTTAATTGTGGCGCATCGATGGGACCCCATTTAACGATTTTTATGCGTCCTTAATTTTTAGCGTACGTTTAGCCGTTTCCTCGCAAACAAGCGGCGAACAATTTAGGGGGGGGGGGGGGCTAAAAGCATAGCCTTCGGAACGAACATTTTCCACCTTTTACTCGTTTATTTACATGGAAAATGTTGTTGTCACGGGGGTTTCACTCAGGCAATAAATAAGCCGACTTAAGCATTACTCTCAAAACGTTTAAACTATAATATTCAGTTCTATACTATTGCTTTAATGGATCCAACATGCACGGGCGCGATCAGTAATTTGGTTGTCTTCGAACAACTATTGTTTTAATGATTTGGATTTTCTTCGGCTATTGTTCTAATTTTGTGGTTTGAAAGCACCATTTAACTACTGTTAGCTTTCATTTATGCGCTGTCACTTGCCCCGAATCTATGTAGTTAATCGGGGTTTGTACTCATGACCGTTTATCTTTAATACGGTTCATACTAATGACCTTAAATTTTGTATTTCAAGTTAATTTGTGCTTTATTATTTGACCAGCAGGACACATTTGTCCGTCTAAACAAGCTATGAAAATTGGAAAGGGTACTGTAACCACAATTTTTTAAAAAATGCAATAGACAGTAATACAAATACTGTGCCTATACTACTACGTTTGTGGCTATACGTAGCCAGCGATTAGAGATGTGGATTTCTACACACTACAGTATATTCAAGTTGTCTTCGAACTAGATACAATAAAGCAATAATACTGCTTCAGGTTTGTATGGGTTGCACATATGCATATAATAAATGTGCAATATTAGTTATTGGAGGGAAGTCGTCATGCATTGAACCCCTTTGTCACTAGTTTTACAGCTACTTACATTCTTGGAATTTTTTTAATCCCTCCATGTAAAGTTATGATTACTACTAAATATGATTCTGCTTCATTATATTTTTAATAAATCAATTCTAAGCAAACTTGAATACGGGTTTGGCCACTATATGATTTATTCGGTACAAGCCCATCGGGAAATTTTGGAACAGACAACATGTCTTATGGTATGGCTCACATTCTTTCTTTGCCTGCTGACCAAATCTCAATTCACTATTTGTTCTGCTGTGGCCACTTTAAGGGGATTCCCAAACACTTATTCCCAGGTAAAAATTCTAAAACGTCCCTCCTAAAATCTCTTGCTGGTAACGGTCATGAACTTTAAGGCCCGAAACGAATTCAGTGAACAAGGTTCATCTTATCCTCCGCCCCCGACGAAATCGTATAATAACTACTGTATGGTTTATGGTTTACGTACACGTATGAGCACAGGGAAGGGGAGAACATAATCAATTTATTCATTGATCGACTGCCTTTACATTTAGAAGTTACCAGAGACACAGTATAACAACATTTTTCTTAAATAAAGAAGTGTAATTTAGTTCGACTTTACTTTAAATAAATAGTTATATGGATCGAAACCGAAGTTCAATATTTACACGTACAAATAAATGAAACACATATAGAATAATGAGGCCGTTCATCTATTTTCACACTGGGCAGGCCTCTCCTTATCCAAAACCCGTCTGCAGAGGAAATCCATGAAGTCTTCCCGCATCTGATCCTGACCCTCCTGTGACCCGTCCACAACAACCGTCGGCACACCGACGAGCCTCGGACTCAGGCTCTTCGTCTTGTCCCCCATTTGGGCCAGAAGGTCGGGCCCTTGGTCCCCGGTCCAGCACTCTTGGATCGGCTTCCAATCAAGTCCAAGCTTCTTCGCACATTTTTGCCCAATCAGGCCCGGCTTCCGATTGTCCTCAATCATGCATCCGAGGTAGGAGAGCCAATGGGGAGGAGACAAGGAAATGGCGCAGGCGTGGATCATGTTCCCTTGACACTCTGCCTCCCCGTGCTGGCACGTAAACGCGGGACGGGTCCCCTGACTCCGAGTCGTATTGGCCTTCCCATAAGGGATTAGAACAGGATCTATATACTGGCTCAGCTTGATTACAGCTGGAAGGAACTGGAGCCGAAGGAAGTCTCTGGAATAAGGACAGAGGACTTCGTAGTATAGCTCCACACTATGCTTGGTAGATGGCAGCTCTGGACTTGACTCGGGAATCTCCTGTAAATCACGAAGCGCAATATTCTCTGAGTTTTGTTCTGGATTCGAAGGAAAATGCAGGAGAGCCTTGATCCCGTCCCCAGTCGTCCCCGTCTGGCCGTCCCATGTGACCAGGACGACTGCTGCCAATATGACCAGAATCAGCGTACCAACAATGGCGCCGAAGCAGTAGGACGGAAACCAAAGGGACCGTGGCCTTCTGAATCCAAGCTCAACGTCGTCGGAGGCCCTTGGCACTGAACCCATTTTCCAAATTTCAATAGGATTGAACTTTCCAAATTTCAATAGAACCAACACTCTCAACACTGATCGAGTTCTCTTCAAGGTCTAGGATTTAGAAATAATAGGTCGAACTGTGGTTCAAGTATCCGTAACACTCAGTTTTCCTCTGGTAGGCTCGTCCCTTAATTTCGTCTTCGCGCATCCTCAATTAGAGATACTTTAAATCAGGCGTCAACAATAAACAGAGTCATTTTAGGAGTAATTTTCCGCCTTTTTCCTGGATGACTGTGAACGGATTGAATTCTGAGGAGGAACTAGGAGTTCGAAAATTGTCCAGACTCGGGCTCAATCTATGCTAAACAGACAATTAACTCCAATTCCTGTGCGTCATACAGGCAATATTACCAGGAATAAAAATATGCATAGGAATAGCTACTCCACTCCACTACACTGTCACACTGTGTATTATTTATGTGGAGTATCATGGATGGAGCGAGTGTTAGCATTTAAGTATTGTACTTTAAATGTTTAAATACAAGGGCAGGGGTTCCACATTAGTTAGTAACTACAGAGTCGGAGCTAGAGCATAGCCCATAACCATACTACATACTATGTATGTATATGAGCATGCAACCTGCAAATGGACTAAACGGTTGGAACGAGTGTAACCAAGCTGAGGAGCTGGGGATAAATACGATTCAAATGATGTGTGACCTATGACCTACCATTAAGCCGACTGTATACAAACACCCTGTCACACGACTCTAGGAAATACATATCTAGATTAAAAATACGGCCACGATTTAAGTTGACTTCAATTTAACTCAACGTTTGCTCGTTTGCTCACTTTGGCAAATACATTTCGCTCCCCCCAAATAGACTAACATGCCTCACAAAATTGATCTCTAGGTTATAAGGCACAGTTTAGGCTCCATAGTCCATAATGGTAAACTGCTACCTACTTTAATCTAAAATACTAGGGCAATCTTAATAAAAATTGTTTTTGTTTTTTCAATTATCATGTTGCTATGTTAGCTATCGGATTGCTGATATGGTAGTTGTTTGAATTTTCAACTGAGTACCATCACATCATTGGGATTATAAAGTGTTCGGGGATTTAGTGCAATTTAATCAAACGGTAAATTTAAAAAAAAATGTTTACCCAATTCTCAAATGAATCATATCCCAATAGCGTTGCATTATTGGAATAGTGGGATTATGATTTAATCGTAAAGTGGTTTAATTATGTTTACTGATTTATTTGGATATAATTCTGTGACGAATTTGGAGTTTTTTTATCCTACTTGACCCGATCCCTATCATACTGGGATTGTACCCAACAACTGTAAGCCTTTTGGTGACACTGACGTTATTCTTACACGAGAATTAAATCTTTAACCAAAGTGCCGCACACCGCGTCATTATTAGCCATCGATTGCTGAACGCCGGCTCTAAATGGGTACCTAGCATTAGCATATACCGAGCAAACTACCTACTTGAGCTATATAAGCACGACACAGACAGACATACAGACAGGAACAAGAAACTCGTAAAAGAGACCAACTCCTCAATACTTAAGTCCACGAAATATATTTAGTATATAAACACGCAATTCCGAATATTGTATCTATTCGGTTGTATAGCTTCATATGACTGATGACAGATATACATATGTAGTAAGTATGCATGTATGTATTTACATAGATTACAGACATTCGCTTCGCTTATGCAAGTCAAGGAATACTGCATTTTAATGATATGATAACGAATGGTTCCCAGTTCTTCATCCTAACTACTAACTACGAATCCCCTTTACTGCACTTGTGTACTTAACGTGTATTACTATAGCATGTAGACACTTTTGTCAAGTCACAACTTACTTATTTACAATGTATATTTATGCACAAACCAAGCTCACAGTTTAACGATGACTACCTCAAAGAATTCTATAAATTTTAATTAACATACTGGCTCAGGCTCCGAAAAGTTCATGAACACATCATGAGCTGAAACTCATATTGAAACCGGAGTCGAAACTGCGACAACTTAGTTGTAGATTTACTGCAATCATTGGAATTATCGGTTTCAGTGGAACTTACTTTAGTGAGCTAAGATTTATGTCGAACAATTACAAAAAAATATAGTTGACTTCGTTATACATTTACTGGAACTTAAAGATTTAAAACGATTTATCGACGTAAAATACGTTAGTTTTAGTAATTCTATTGTACTTGTACAGAATATTGTCAATATATTTGAGTAGAATAATTTAAAATCATCTAGCTAATTTATGTAGCTCCATTCTTCTTCGTCCAGTATACATATATAAAAGCACACAGATAAATTATTCCTTTTTCGGTTTTCGTCCCTTAGCCGAGGTTAGTCGACTCGGACTCGACTTTGAATTAGCCCTTCGCCCAATAAGTAAGCGGACAGCCATTTGGAGCAAGTAGAGAACTAGACCAATGATCAGTAGGGCCACCAAGGCTACGAAGGCCCATACGTCAAGGAGTCGTCGCTGAAACCAGTACTGATTTATTGCTAGCGGTTTGAGTGAGTCTGACTCCGGGTTCCTGAGCACGTAGTCCACCCACCAAAGGGCTTCATCTACTGGAGGGCGGGGCCTGTCCTTAAAGGCCCTTGATGCTCCTGCCATGTTATTTGCGTACCTAAATAGAAACAAACTCTTTAACAGAATCCGTAATGCTCATAACCCTGAAATATTGCGGAACACGTGGTCAGGTGTGCCGTACGACTTATTCTTTAGTATCTCCGCGATTGCGCCCTCTAGGACGTCCTGGGTCAGCCCAGATATCTCCAGCCGAACTCCCCGCCCGGTCCGTTCTATTCGGTACCCGTTGTAGTCTTGCTCTGCAAAGATCGGGAACACAAGCATTGGGACTCCATGAGTCACGGCTTCCTGTATGCTTAGCAGGCCTCCATGTGTAATGAAGATCTTTGGCTTCAGAGCTAAATAATAAAATACTGTATTAGGTACATTACCCATAACGAGATTTATATCATTAAGAGTCCAGAATAACTAGTATGTATTACAAAATGTACCCAGAATGGCTTGTTGTGGGAGCCAATCGGCTGTAATAACATTGGGCGGCATTTCCTTTGGTCGCTCTCCGTCCCATTTCCACACAAATCTAGCCTTGATCTTGGCGAAGGCAGAGTAGAAAATATTCCTCAAGTCTTCGGGTGCCTCCTGAATTTTTGCTTCACTCCCGAAACTGACGTAAATGAACCCGGACGGTCCGCTATTGGAAATGAAGTCTTGGATCTCCTGAAATTATTAAATATTAAAATTTAATATATCAACCCTAAGGAAAACTTATTAGAATATAGTTCAAATCGACTTGCTTAGCAACATGAATTCAAATATTTGTTTTTACCTTGGGCACCGATTTTGAGGCTGGGCTTCCGAAACAGTGCATGCCCCCGATAGGAATTACCATTGGCGGCAGAGAACGGGCTCCCTCCTCGCTAAAATGCGTATTTGAGAGTATGAGGCTCGTCTTCCGCTCCAGGACTCCGATTCCCGGCATGTCCGACGCGTTGAGCTTAGACCGGAGCAAATCCTCCAAAGCCGGGTAGTAGACCAGCTCCCGATACAAATAAATGTAGAGGGGGAGTAGCGTGTTCACGATCCGCTGCCAGAAGCTCATAGGATAAGGGAACGCGACATGGAGCTCCGGAAGGAATGAGCTTTCAAATGGGATCCCATATGTGTCATACCACCAGCTCATCATGGCCGACGTTCCATACACAATCGTCTTTGCTCCCCAGAGATGAGCGAATCCATAGGCACACTCATTGAAGAGCCCGTCAATAATTACGAGGTCAAAGGCCGAGTTCCGAACCCAGTCATGGGTTTCAGGGGCTCCGAGGAGGGCAGCACAGAAGTCAAGGCCCAACTCCGGGAGCCCCGCTGCAGTTCTCATGTTCCCGGTCCTGCCTAAATGTTTTAAATTATTATCTTTTGGGGGTGAAAAATTGACAGAAAGAAATAAAGAATTAAATTTTAACAACGGACCTTCTTGGAGCCGGACTGCCAGCAAGTTCTGAACACGATTGTTCTCCAAACTTCGCTCTAGAGAGTCTGGGAAGAAGTCTCTGACCTTTGGGTGCCTTGCTTTGGGTCGAATGGGCTGATAGAACGTGACTTCGTCCCCACGCTCCGCCATCTTGTTGACCAAAGGCTCAACGGACAGCCGGTGGCTGTATGTGGAGACGCCGAAAAAGAAAAGGATCTTGGCCCCGTTCGTTTCCCATGTCAGCACGCCGAAAAGGGCGACCAGAAAGGAGAGGCGAAATAACATTTGTAACGGTATTAAATGTTTAAAATGAACAATATTTACAATTTATAATTTAACCCCCTCGCTTACTCGGGCGTAATAGACTGGACTGGATAGACCATCAGGGAGAGTCCTGTGAATATTTTTTAGTGAGTTCAGGTGACATGGCAGCAAACGAAGTTCGTTTCCCGATGTAGTCCTATTAACGTATAACCTGTACCTGTAGTTGAGAAAGATATGATATATGATCCATAGCTGGATTCATAGTACCTATTCACGGTTCACGTACTAACCGGATCGCAAAAAATAACCTTGTGAAAACAGAATACAGGTGACACTGGGCTTATAGAATAAGGCCTGGATTGTGATGATGTAGGTACTCTATACTCTATTATATTAATGGTAATAGCTCACAGGTCTTATTGTAGTAAAATCGTATGCGCTCATTATAGAGTACCTATATGAAAATATTGTTGGGACACAAATGTTCAGACTTGAGGACGTGTTACTTGTCATTTTATTGGAAAACTAGCCAAAGGCACTAGTTATAAAAACACTATTTCCAGTGGTATTAATTTTACATTAGAAGTCCGTCTAAATGACTTACATGAAAATTAAAATGCTTGTTCCCAATCTTATTTTTAATATACTTTAATTTACTTTCCATTTTAGCATGGATTGCTACATATGTACATACATATTTTTTCTCAATGTAAATACTTACAAGCTTTGAGATCCCCTTCTGGACCACGGCACTATGCAGACACAACACAACGGCAGAGATGCATGCAGCCAATCTTGCTGCGGTCCTACCGGTTGTGTCGTCTCTACGGAGACTGAACTTATCCAAAAGGCGGTCTCGCCGGGCAAACCCATTATTCGTCTCCTTTTGCTCCCTACATTTTCCGCTCTGGAAGGAGACCCAAAGGATACGGAAACGCGTAGCATACATTGCACGTCGTAGTCCAACTCAACCACAGATCTGTACCATCCAAAATCCAAGAGCAAATACATACTGCCTGCTACTACGAGGACAAGAGGAGAGTTTACTTCAATTACATTTTAATAAGTATCCGAGTACTACAAATATATTTGTAGTTATATTAGTTGTTCCACATAAGTCCATATACATATTTACGTATACATATTTACATATATACATGCGTAGTTCCATATTTCACTTAAGTTTCATGTTTATAAAATAAAGTATTATACTTTTAAACAGGGGCTCACATAAGTCATGTCTTTAGCGTATTTTCTGATGCCGCCTTTTATTTCCTTTTTACACAAATATACGCTCATATTTCTGACCATAAAGTTTAGCTTGACGCCTCGACATAAGTAAGCCAATTAATGGATAGTACATTTCAATGGCTACATCAATATGAAAAAAGTCTGTAAAACATGAAGGGAACAGTATGAAATATAACTGTGAATGTAAACTGCCGGAAAAGAACAATAAAAGGGGCCAAAACGAGGCCAAATATTGAACTTGAAATTTTTTTTTTTAATTGACGAACTTAATATGTTTTGAGTTGATTTCGTAATGTAACAGAAATCGTTCAATTGTAATTCATATTGTTATATACTTTTGAACGGACTCATCACCTTAGGAGACTTTCGCGTCTTTTCTGAAGCCGTATTTTATGTTCTTTAATTTTTTTCGTCAGGCGCAACCCTGGGGATGTAAACTGCTAGAAAGATTTCGAAGGCCTTTACGGATTGCATACCTAAGGTTTCTTTCGTTGACGCAAGACGCAACCCCTGCCCGTCCGCCGTAACAACAGGTCTGGGTGTTACATTTTAATATTGATGTCAAAGTGATCCAATCCCCATGTGACCTTGGGGAAACCCTTTTGAGGGTCATGGACCTTGTTCAGCGTCATAGGACAATGAATTGACAAGACGGAATTTAGCCTAACGTGACCTAACCTACATGATAAATATAAATAGCTACCCTGGTACCTACGAGATACGCTTTATTTGGATGAAGTTCATATTTGAAACTTAGCGCAGCCGTCTACTCCAGAAATATTTTGATACAGTTCCTGATTCCGCCTTAACCCTCATGACCTCCAAAAACGTGACACCCAATACCCTACCACATCAGAAAAAGAAAAAAACCAATTAAGTAAGCTTGGACGCTGTTAAATAGAACACTTAATTTTAGGGAAGTTAGTGTTGCAACTTTCCCATAATTGTTTGGGAGACCAATCACAGGTTTTAGTGTTGCAGAATTCCCCACTATTCCTCACGGACTTCCCGCGCTTTCCTGAACAATAGTCACTCCCTCTTCAGCCCTAGTTCCCAGGAATGGGCAAAATCATTTGATTTTAAAAATCACTTGATTAAAAATCGCGATTTTGGAGCCTTCAATGATTTTGTTTTTGTGATTTTTGATTTTAAGAAGTTGTTCGATTTTTGATTTTGTATTTTCGGGCATTTTGCCATCAAAATCATTCCTCTTATTTCTCTTTAAAAAAATAGTTCCCAACACTCGAATAAGCTTACGTCTAGTGGTATGTCTTTAAAGCTATATATGGGAATTTCTTTTTATCAGATTGTCCACCTTCTTCGCTTTTCATTCAAATATTTAACACTTTATCATGACAGCAGGTTTACACGTAGTATGGACTATTGTACGAATATTTAATGTATTTATTACTGACTTACATATAACGTCAATAAGTTGGATTTACTATATTCTACGTTGTAAATACCTTTGTAAATAAAAAATATTGGGATGGATATCCGGATGCATATAGTAGATAGATTTTTTCTTGCTTTCTCGAAACATTAAACAACCTATGATAACGATAACACTGCCGAATGCTAAACCCTGAAACCAAGCTTATTTCATTGGACCAGACGTTTCAGTAGAACGTTAATTTAGTTTCATATAGGTACATCTGCGTCCATAATGTCGCTCAGTTGTTCCTAACTGTGAAACTAAACCTTAAGATCATACAATAACTTAATTTTCCATCATCAGCCCCCTGTAAAACGCCTGTTCAACTGTGGCGATATGATAGTTTGTCCGAATCGAAGACGTTTAAGCGATACTAATTTGGAACAGTTACTTTTTTTCAAAGCAAACATGTAGTAAAATAACGTCAAAGGGTCCGAATTAATGACCGAGTATTGCTGCTGTTATTTGTATTTTTGCGTATACTGCAATCGTAATAAAATATACACTTCAAGTTGTTCAACTATGATGCGATCAAATTAATTTGTGTAGCTGTACATGGTTTAGATACAAGACTTAGAATTATATTTATACACACTCAGTACACTCGTCCTGGGTCAACCCTCGTACTCCGGCCAAGTGTCCTTCCAGGTCAACCCGCCACACGCGCCTTTGCGTAGGAGCCCCTCTCATCGCTTAGACAGGTACAATTACGGACCTACCATATTCAGCATAACATACATAATAGGGTTGTGAAATGAGCCGGCATATATACCATAACATAACACATTTCACATTCACATAGACTAGCAAAGACTAACACCAGTAGTGTTCTGAGGAGCTCATGCGTGTTGCCCTACCTATACGGGAACAACTACCATGAAACGAATCACATCGGTGAAATGAATTACAATTTTTTCTTTAAATGCCCGGGAATTATACGAAGTTAGAAAAGTTTTGAAAGAGATTGATTAGGTGTACTTCGCACTTTAGTGCATCCAAAACCGATAATACATTAAGTTCGACCTTAGGACACACTTATTAACGGTTATTTTGATGTGCCGCATGCTACGGTTTAGGTGGATATACCCCGGGGACAGAATCTCTCATTTCGCAAGCCATTTGCAAAGGATTTTAGATTTAAGTAAAAATTTTAAACCCTGTGGGAAAACAAATGAGAGAACATATTCCGAAAAAAAAGAATCCCAAAAACTTAAAAATTGACTGAGTAACGAATTTTTGAAAATGGAATTCAAAATCTTGAAAAGCATTTTTAAATCGGCTAGGGTTTGATTTTATATTAAAAAAAAAATACTATCATTCAATCTATATGGAAAAAACACAATTTTCTGAAAATCAATTTTTTAATTTTTGCAATTTTTCTAAAAGTTTTGGGCATTTTTTTAAATTTGGAGAACTTTTTGTCCCGTACTGAAATTTTTATTAATGATAGAACATAGTTTTAGAAACACTTTCCGAAAAATTCAGGTCTAGTTTTGCATCGAGCGGGAAGTTATAATTTTTTTCTAATTCATACCCTGAAGGCATAGATTATGTATAAGGCTATATGTCGTAGTAATTTGGATATGGGTTCGGTTATTGAATTTACAGTATTTCCAGCGTTGTAAAACTGCTAGATAGAATTTCAGTGAATATAAAAATGAACTTGATATTGTACAAAAGTGTGTCTCTAATCTTAACCCATACACGGGCCATCAAAGGACAAGCATGCCATATTTGCCTATGTATCCAAAATTCTTAAATTTTGTACATTTATTGTTCTCCTGGTGCTAGACAAGTTTATAATGGACGTTAAAGATGTATATCCAACCAAGTGACCCATACAAGAGTCATGAAAGGCTTGACCATTGTACCCGGTTGGAATTCCAAAAATTAATTTTTGAGACTAAAAAACAACGAAATTTCGGATATCGTCTTTGATTATTTGTTTCCCACTACAAATTGACACTTTTTATAGCAAAATACCGATTTTTTATAAGTTTAACTGTCAATTTTGTTGAAAATTTGATAATTACCATTACAAACTTTACCCAAATACGTTCAAGGCTTACACATTAGTCAGTATTTTATTTCTTGGACTCTCCCAAAACCTTTACCGCGCGACGCCCCTGAAGCCATTCATTACCCAGTGCAGCCTAATTTTTTTTTGTAATAGACTTAACCGATGAGCATTGGTAGACGCATTCTGGGACTTATGAACGCGCATTGCCTTTAATTCATCACATAAGCAAAGTTTTTTTTATATACTGTGCCCAACTAGTCGTGGCATAGCGCCATGTAAAAGATACATGGCAGGTTGATCGTTTTTTTAAATTTATTCTGACATTTATTTCGGCACTCTAATGCTTTTCGGCACCTTTCTGGCCTGTATGCGTATGGGGCATTGGGTTATCCCATTACACAGGGCCGAAACATA
>JAQFZY010001968.1:0-13255 GCA_034696285.1 Hypogastrura burkilli | reverse complement strand
ACCTTTTTATCTAGTGTATAGCGGAAAAATTTGGAGGGGGCTAAAGCCCCCTTAGCCCTATCCTAGCGACGCCACTGTTAGTACTGTACAGATCAGAGTGCCCAGTTTCGGGTTTATTGCATATTAATGTTGGTGGAGGTCGGTAGATTTTAGTCAGACCCGTAGACGAGGAACTTGTAACCATAGGCACCAGGTTGCATTTTGCTGTAGACTATTATTGTTATTACTAGCCAAACAAGCCCGCACTAACGTGGAAAGAATAACTACGTCTTCTAATTATTTCTAGGGTGCTTGGGCTATCATGATAAGCAGGCCCGCTCAAAGAAACGCACCCATCGCCACGCGGGCTTGTTTCGCTAGTCAAAGGAAGATATTAAATCGGTAATACAGTATTCGGCTAATACTATTTTAAACCAACCGATATAATCCTAGCGTGTAAATGTATAATACAAACATACAATATGTGTTAGTCCTAGTGTTAGTAAATACAGTGTATATAAATTGTTGCGATGGCATAGTTTAGTGTTTAGTATTATTCTTTCCACCTCTTAAAACCAAAGCAATTGTTCCAAAACTCAAATCCCGCGTAAGAAGTTGATTCGACAGTCAGTCAGCTAGAAACTCGCATACAACGGCTTTAAACGGGCTCGGCCCAACCCAGCATGGCAGGAGGAAACCTACCCTCCAAACTTGCCACCGGCCACCCTCGGTTTACTCAAAACCTACGCCTTAGTTTGAGGTCACCTGTGTTTACTTCTTCCTTTATTTTGGTTCGAGTTACTTGTTACTTCATATATTTAAGTTAGGTTAGGTTAGCTTACAACGTACCAAACGTAAGAATTAAATACGACCTAACCATATTGCTTAATCTAACCTAACTTTCACAGTAATTTTTAAAAATCGACACGAAATGGAGTTGAGATTGCGCTATCAATCTTAGATTAGATCCTACGCCATAGAGTTAAGGCGTAGGTTTTGAGTAAACCGAGGGTGGCCGGTGGCAAGTTTCGAGGGTAGGTTTCCTCCTGTCATGCTGGGTTGGTTGGGCTGTTGTGAAAGCATGCCCACTTCACTATGGATATTATTGTAGGGCAAAAAGGAATCTTGTAAATGCAACATATCACGTTTTTGTAAGTATAAAAGGCGTTCAAATAATATACCGAGATGCGCCAAGGAATCGGTCAGTTTTGTCATCACATGAACTATAGTACCCATGCCGCATTTTATTTCGGCAAGTTTTTGTTGTATTCGTTCACTACATTGTGACAGGTGTTATTTGTTTACGAACGCACACTTCACGATTATATATAGTCATAGTATAGAATTGGCCTTTTTTTTTTGTTTACGGGACAACGGGAACGGAGCAACTTTTTTCTCATAATCTTTTTTAAACTGCAATTATTGAAATTTCTAGTTACAAAAGGAAAAGTTCAAATAAGCAAAATTATTAGTGAGCATTACAATGTCCTAAATTCTACTTCCATGTATTGATTCTACGAAGCTCTTGGATCGAGCCGTGAAAGTCACTTCAGAAGATTCGCAAATAATACATAATAGGTATGTTAAGCTCTTTGCTTTTTCGTATTTTTGAGTTTTTATTTTTACCAATATAAAGCTTGTATATTTACCATACTTATGTACTAATGTAATGCTAATGTGTACTCAGTTTGTCAGTACTACGTGTATGTGTAAATCCAGCGTTCATGTTCAAGCCGTAGCCAGATGTTTTTTTTTTTTCTTTCCCGTTTCAAAATGCAAACTGTACAATTTGTAAATGCTCTTGTAGGTTTTCCGAACCAGGGCAGTGCGCAGTACCATTATACGAAAATAATTTCAAAATCAAAATCAAAATACATAGAAATATTTATATTTTGTCGTATTCCCAGTTCCAGTTTGCATTTGTTGTTAGTACTTAGTTTGTGTCTTTCACATTCAGTTAACTGGTGTTCACTCTTGTATCTTTCTCTTTCTTTCACTGGTTCAAAATCTCTGACCTTGGAAGCAATATGGAAAACCCAAGCAGTCTCAAGGGCGACGCAAACTCACCCGCTGAAAATCATAAAGTCCGAATTACTGACCAGTCTGAACAAGCAACTAAACGCGAGAATGAAGGCAAGCCGCCTACTACAAGCAAAGGTGTCACTGTACTCAAAGTTCAAAAAGAAAGAAACAGTATAGTTACAAGCCAGGCTGGGGAAAAGGAAAGAGCGGCTGATGAAGAGAGCAAAGCCAGTACGAGTTCAAAAGGATCTTTAGACTTGGATGACTTACCCCTGTTCAGAACCAAATCCACAGGGAAGCCTGACAAAGGGGAGCGGAAGGCAGCAAGAAAGTTGTCAAAAATGATGGCTTTAGTAGCAAATCAGTTGGGAGCCGAGCGAAGTCCGGAGCCCACTGAGGTAAATCAGAAAACAGTTCCCAATTGATTCTCATTGATTTAAAAGCTTAAGCCCAACCATTATGTTCCCAATTCCCGGAATGGTTAGAATATAGGTCAAAGGGCTTGGGTTTAGTAATGCTCAAACTAATTAGTCAGAAGTTCGACCCCAATTTATATTGATAAGCCTATGAAATTTGGATTGTTGGATAATAATTTTGTAAACGTTCTGAGTTCTTACTGAGTGTAATTGTTTAGTTGCACAGTAGCCAGTCTTGTTGCGCACTAATTTATGCTGTACGAGTAATTCTTACTGTTTTCTACTTCATTTCCAGTGGACCGTGATTTGGGGAGCTGGATTAGGGTTGGGTACGCCGAAATCTACCGTCATAGATTTTTTCAGTCCATCGCCGAAGGAAGTCCGCTTTTACGCTGAGAAGCCTTACTGTGCTGCTAAATTCGAAACAAGCAAGGATGCTGAAATAGCAAAGGATACCAAAAACGGCCTAGAAATTCTCCCAACCCAGCCAATTTACGTTGGATTCTTAGGCGAAGGTAATTAGTACATGCATGAGCTACCATCTATTACTAACACTGCTGTAGAACATTACGGACTCTAACGTTCGTTAATTCTACAGAACCTCCAGCAGAAGATCTAAGTCTTCTGGATTGTTTTGAGAAGCGGTGGCCTAGTGGTTTGACGCTTATTGCTGATTTTGTTACGGAGGAAGAAGAAGACGCATTAATTCAATGGTTTCTTCCTCATCAAGCCAAGGTGAAAAGTACCAGTCCTGAGAAAGGTGCCAAGAGAGATATCCTTTCGGACATAAACAGAATAAATATAGAGAATGGTGAGGTCTCCAAGTTCTTCAATGTCTACTGTTTGCGGAAATAATCCGATTTATACTCTCAGAGGCAACGTTAAAGAAACGGACTGTTCAGCACTTTGGATACGAGTTCCGTTACGACACGAATGACGTAGATTATGATAATCCCATGGAAGAGGGAATTCCAGACTTTATGATTCCCTACATTGTTCGGATGATGACTCATAGTGTTTTATTTCGTAAACCTGACCAAGTTACAATGAATCATTATCTTCCTGGACAAGGTGATGCTCCCGGCTTTGCTTCTGCTTTGCTTCTGATAAAATAAATTAGTTATCTCTGTGTTGTACCACTGCTAGGTATTCCTCCTCATGTGGACACGCACAGCGTCTTTGAAGCCCCAATCGTTTCGCTCAGTTTTGGCGCTCCAGTTATTATGGACTTTCGGGATCAAGGAGAACACGTAGCTGTTTATCTTCCCAGACGCTCTCTACTTATTATGAAAGAGGAAGCTCGGTACAAGCTTATTTTATAAGTTTTCTATCAGTATAGCAGACTAGCGAATTACCCATTAGTGATACGGTAAAACATACTGTATCCATCATGTCCTCTTGACTTCCTTAGTTTATTGTGGACACATGGAATTGCGGGAAGGACTTTCGACGTTGTGCGGGACCACGTAAATCAGGGGTTAACAGTTCTACCTCGGCAGGAACGTATATCTTTAACTTTTCGACTTCTTAATTACAGCCGTGTCTGTGAATGCAAGTGAGTTCCTCCGGCCTTTGCGATGATACTTACCATTTGTTCATTACAGGGATAGGTCTCAAAGCGTAATATATGTATAGTATTACTGGAAAGATTGATTACGATTGCACACATAAAACACAAAACTAGGAAATAAGCTAATAGATAAGTATTCATTTATCTAAAACACAAAACATATTTTGTTTGGTAGTTACCCACAGATGTGTGACAGTCAGAAAGCTAAAATGACGGAAGAGATTGCAGTTGAAGTCGAAAAAGATCTCGTTCACAGAGTACGGCCGTAATTAATACCTTCTACACTATATACGTAATTATTGTAGTACATTGCCTTAAGAGGTTCAGAAATCCGGTACTCATGGAATTGGTATGGATACACCATTCAATTATTCACTGGTTTTCATTTCAGGTCTACGACGAAATTGCACCGCACTTTAGTGCAACACGACACACTCCATGGCCCAAAGTGAAGGAGTTCATTGAGTCCATTGCTCCTGGACAGTCGCTGTTAGATGTCGGATGTGGGAATGGGAAATATTTCAATCTCACCGATTATATTTATGAGGTATTGGATGTGGGTATCACTGGACGAGTTAGTATCATTATTTGTAGATTTTAGATTCAGTTAAACCAGTGTCAATAATAATCAACATATCCAGGTTGGGACGGACATGAGCCGAGGTCTGCTAGAAATAGCACAAAAGGAAAAATCCGTGGATGGCGTACGTGCAAATTGCTTGAATTTACCCTTTCGAGATGAATCTTTTGATGCAGTAATCTGCATTGCGGTTCTTCATCACTTGGCTACCCAAGTACGGACTAGATAAATGTGGTGAACACGATATGGAACTAATTCCGTGTGTACTTCGGCCAAGTCTTTTTCTTCCAACAGGAACGCCGTGTTGAGGCCCTTCGTGAAGTGGTTCGCGTACTGAGTCCAGGAGGACAGGCCTTGATTTATGTTTGGGCGAAGAGTCAGCGGTTGAAAGAAGTTAAGTCGAACTATTCCCGTCAGCAGGCATTGAAGGCTGGTCGGGACCCTGATGCTAAACCGAGCAGATGCAAATATCCCCTCCGAAACTATTCCTTCCTGCCCATCCATAATCATGAGGAGGACTTTCGCTCAAATGACATGATTGTTCCCTGGCTAAGCGGGGACAAAGATAAGTCTACCATTCATCATCGGTTCTATCATGTGTTTGACCGAGGAGAGCTCGAGAATCTTCTCAAGGAGCTAGACCCGCCACCCAGAATTCTGGACTCTTATTATGACGAAGGGAACTGGTGTGTCCGTATGCAGAAACAATCCCCTGAAGTGGTCAAGATACTTCTGGCTTCAAAGCCGAAAACGATTTGTGATGATATAAACTAAATTACTACCTAAATTACGCGGTGTGATATCAAAGTTAAACTCGTGCTCAAAGTGCATATTTCCAAATTAACATTTTCTGCTCTGTTTTTACTGTTGTACTTCCGATCAACTGCATACATTAATACTACAGGACGAGTACAGATTAACCTTAATACTTAGGATCGCAACACTGAAAACGTAAACACAGTTAAGTCATTCATTAAAATTACAATATAGGCGTGAGAAGACATAAAATATTTATAAAATATCTGATTAACTTTGTTCATTTACAAGTATAGATATCTACGTCATTAACTAACTAGTATGAGAGGCAGCTTTAACGTTATCTTTAGGTACAGGAGTCCCCCAGTATTTGGTATAAGGAACTAGTTAGTAAATAGCTTCAGAATTTTCTCCACTATTATAAGGTGAATAATCATCATCATTTTCCATTTGCAAATACTCACCGTCATTGTAATATGACGGCTGAAGGTCTTCACTGTCGTTGTAGCAGGAGGCCTGTGGGTCCTCGCTGTCTGCTCCTTTCGAGCCGTCCTCACTATTATCTGTAATTAAATACTGAATGCCGCTATCTACGTCCACACCGTTCTCTGGCACTTCTTCATACTCATCTTGATCTTGATATTTAATATAGAAATCAGCTTCTCCAATGGGAGCCGTCAGTGCCTGACCGTGTACCTTTTTAACATGTTTCTGCATCAAAAATTTACGCGTAAAATTTGCCGGACACACAGTACAGGAGAACGGCCTCTCTCCAGTATGGATTAGTAAATGCCGCTTCAGGTCCGTTGACCAACAGAAGGCTTTTGAGCAATGAGTACATTTATATTTTCGCCTATGCGAGTCATCAGGCACTATCGCCGTTTCTTGAAGTGAGACCTGTAAGATAATAAAGTTGTAAACTTGTATTCACAAATGGCATTCGATGTTGGCACTGTACTAGGCTTTAACTACGAGTTGAATATATCTTACTTCAAGAAAGCTTGTTATATCGATTTGATCAATACTGTCGTCTAAAGACGAGTCCAATAAGACGTTGCTGACAACGGAAGGCACGTTTACTCCAACAGTATGCGTACGCCGTGAGCGCGAGCGTTTTCTGGCTCCATTCACCGGAACGGGTTTCAGCTTCGTAATCTTCAGTTTTTCGTTTGGATAAGTTCGAGTCCTAGGGGCTGTGTGTACGAGACCAGGGCCAGCCGGTTTGAGTACACTTTTGAATTGGGACGACGGCAAAGGAATACTGGGTAGTAGTTTGTGTGACTCACTCTTCTTCATAGCCCGCATTGAAGTCGGATGCAAGTTGGAGCCTGGCTTTGCTATGTACTTCGCAGCGAGGCTATTCCCAGTTTTGAAATCAACGCTCGTGGTTGACTGATAAGTAAACTCCAGGAGTTTCCTAGCAAACGGGAAATCAGTCCAATCTTCGATATTGCCCGGTGGGTCGTAAGGTCTCGAGTAACCATTCTTCCGGTTGTCTTCGGGCACATCAAGAGCGTTACCGTTGTTACATTCTGAATCCCAATATTCGTCGTTTTCGTCCAATTTTGAATCCTGATTTTCACTTCCGCTCTCCAGGTCCGGGTTAATACGTGAAATTGTGACACAGCCAGTTTTTACAAGCCTTCTAAGAGATGGGTCCTTCTCCATCATCATCTTCACATACTCCGGCAACTCTGTCCCATCGGGACCCATGTTGTTCTTTCGGTTCTGGTAGTAATTCCGGCAGGGTGAGCTGAATACAGTAAGAAGGTTGGGACTATCCATATCACGAGACTGAATCTGCCCCGTTGCTCCACGACTGAGTCGGGACGACGACGATGATGTGGCACTCAGTCCGTTAATCTCCTCACTGTCACTGCTACCGTCGTCCATATCCATTGGATTACAAGCACTGATCGTCACCCCTGAAGGAATCAACTTGTTCTTAAATGTAGGGCTGTTGCTGTTGACCTGACTCAGAAGCGTCCTCCGGGTCTCCTTCTCTATTTCCCTGCGGATGTCCTTGGGTCCGAAGACAGGTCCAGAAGTTATTGTCTCAAGGACATTCAAAGCAGTCTTCAGTTCTCTTGCCTCCCGCTCCGCGTTAATATTTTTGTTACGGAACTCTAGACGACGCCGGGTCGATTCCTCTGTGTCCACGGAGATTGCCAAGTCAATCAATTTATTGGAGAATAGTGTCGAGACTTGGGGCGAAGATGGACGAGATAGCTCTTCAGTTTGATCGTCGCCAGTCATCCTTCCATCTACCGACATCATAGGTACCTATGTCTGTCTACAACCTCTCCCGCCTTGACCCCTGAAACATTACAGAAACTGTGGTTGGATAAGGAGGCCCATTTAGAGTTAGTCTTGCTAGTAGTTGCTGCTTAAGCAAGCAAAGCCAGCGTCAATAACTACAATCTACAATATTGATATTAGTATTGATGACTGACACTCATGAGAAGAGTTAAAGAATGATTTGGACTATCAATGATTGAATATTGGCATCTTGGGCTTACGGCTAGTAGGCAGTATTTGCTCCCAGGACCGTGACGTTTATGTATTCTGGTTTCTCACAGGACAGGGCTGGAGACCCTGTCCACGAGACACGACGACACGAGGGTAACTTGAAATTGAGGCCGGACTGGAACAATTTTAGGACAGTAGTGTGAAGACTCTGGAAGAGTAGGACAGTGCAGAGTAAGTGTTGTGTACTGTTACTCGGATATGGACGTTACCCTAATTACTGTTCATATAATTATAATCCCTATTCTCATAGTGCAACAAGGTAATAATAGTATTTTACTAGTAATTTGAAGGACAGAGAAAAGGAAGTCAGTTGTTGAGGCTGAAGGGAAGAGGTTTCTATTGTGTCCGACCTCGATCGAGTCGGTCTGCTTCTCTGTTAAAACAGAGGACAAACTGAACCTTCTTCAACCTAGCACTACTACTACTAGTACTACTATGTATGTATTTATATACTCCTACATAAAGAACCATTCCACGCTATACTACATGCATCCTGGTCCTGGCTCCTAGGACACACGGCACGGCTTCATTCCTCGTACACTTAACTCTCTCTCTAAGAGTCGCATACAGCAACAGGGAAGTTGATTCACGCATTCATGCGCATTTTAATCAGTGAACGTGTGATAAAGAGACACCGGCCCCCACGCGTATATTCAATCCACCGAGTCCTGGGATAATACCGCTCAAAAACATATGTGGTAGCGAACTACAGGGTCCCTGACCGAACTAAAACACGTAAAATCTAACCTAAGTTAGTGAAGATTGCTTCGCAATCTTAACTAACATCGGTTAGCTTTTACGTGTTTTAGTTCGGTCAGGCGAATTTTTGTAACCTAACCTAACCTAACTTAAATAAAAAATAAATAATACACACCTACGACAAATGGCTTATCTGAGGAGTCGGTGGTTTGTATATAAGCGGCCCCCACCCAATTTCTATAATCTTTTCCAAAATCAGTTCCTACAAAATCAAAGATCTTAATTAACAGAAACTCCGGCGGGAACTAACTTCACTGTGAATACTTCAGGAGCCAACTAAACAAATGGCTGGTTAGGTTATAGATTCTCCTACTCAATCAGTTAATTAGCCAATCCCCGAAGAAAGCACTTAGATATATTTAAAAGTGGTATCTCGGTTGGGGAGCGATTCAGATTTCCTTATTTCAAAGTGTTTGTACACCAAAACTTTCATAATCGTATTTATAATTCATCGCTGGCTGCACATTACGAATGGGCGTTTAATGCAGAGATTTGTATTTGATATTTACATGGACTTCCAAATCGGATGTGCTAGGTGTTAGGTATCAGTTTAGAAAGCGTACGTCTGTGGAAATTGTAAGACGGTTTATTGCACCCTTAACGCCTCGCCAAGTGTGTCGAGATATATTTGCTACGAAAGGGGCCCGTTGCTGACACGGAGTGAGGTTGGAGAGCGAAGATTGAAGCCGTAGTAGCTACCACTTTGTGACGTCACATCGTCTTCGGAAGTATATAATACATGAGCATACCCAACATAACGTACTCTGAGTTTATTGCACGAAAATTCTAATATTTTTACTAAATACTATAACCTGTAAATTAGTAAAGGTTTGAAGCCTGCATAATAATACCAGATGCTTGATGACCAGCAATAACTTATAAACCGTAATAGAGATGAGTTTATTTACAACAATCTCCCAGTGTCTCGGCAAAAAAAATTTTCATACTTTTGTATTTGCGAATACTACATTTGTTCTATATACAACTTCTGTACCTTACTTATGTCTTCCGGTTTTTAACTGACGTCAAACAGGGGCGTGGCTAGCTTTTAGTTTCGAGAGGGATTCGAAGTATTGACGGCCGCAAGTACGCTGGAGGCGGAGAAAATTTTTCGTAATTTAACGTCCAATAGTGAATTTTCGGCCCTTTCATGCTAAAGGTGGTGAATATAGTTTAAGAAATATAAGTATAAGCGCGCCGCAGGCGAATCTTTTAGGGTTATTAGTGAAAATATTATATTTTTGTAAACATTTCGGGGTGGGGGGGGGGGAGGTGCTCGAGCCCCTAAGCCATATGCTGGCCATGACCCTAACGTCAAATAAATTAAAGAAACGGAACTGTCCCCTAAAGCTTACATCACAACCCTTTGAATTTGATGTCATATGTGGATTAGTTTACTTAATATACATGGACTTTCCAATTGCAAAGTTGGGAATTTGTGGAAACTTCGAGGGTTGGGTTGAACATGCGCCCTCGTAAAGAGACCTATGAAGGATCTTAAATAGAGAGTTAAGTGTGGTGTGTCGGATATAGCGTGCTATACTCGGCCGAGATGGTTAGGTCTGCCGAATGAGGCGTGTGAAAGCGTCCGCCTTGCAGTTCCCGTCATTTATTCCATTGGGGTGGGCCTATGTTCTCACGTTTAGCCACGAGTCACTCCTGGCAGAGTTACATCCGCATCCATCCATCCGGTGGTATGTTTATGTCCTTCTTGTCGTCTCTGCGCTGCGCTGCGCCTGCCTTCTACTCGCTCGCTCTCCTCTCTCTCCTGGCATTATATGACTTTGCCCTAGTACTAATTTAATTGGAAGGGGCCTCTCCGCCACTTGTCACCACTAATCACTCAAGACAACAAAGTAAGTTCGGTCTAACATACAATTAACCTCACATTGTCCGACCTCTCACGCACATGCACAACCTATCCTGTTTCCGAAATAATTCTAATTCGACTTGCATTTCGCATCCCTCTGTAGGAGACCTTGGGAACTTCATCTCACAATATGAAGGACACGACGGAGCGCCCGCGCTGAATTCTCAAGGTCAAAACGAAGTTCCTTACTCTCACCGCTGCTCCTACTCCGCAGTCATGAATGGTGTTGGTAGTCTCCCTTGTACTTCCTCGGTAAAGGTCATACGAACGACCGGAAAGATCCACGTACTCAAACACGATCATGATGGGAGGCCAAGTATATATGTTCTCAATTCAAATGATAGGGAGATGGTGAGCAATTGTCAAATAGAGTTACAGAATTGTTGCCTTTTTATTCCACATACAAAAGATCGCAATAGGTACTAACACGTATTGTTTTTAATATTAGCCTGTCCTTCAGAGAATGAGAAATGTTAGCCAAAACTCAAAACGCGATAAGCGAAGCCCGCTCAGTGTCATTGCGCAGTACTGTTTCCCTGATCTCGAGGATGATGAAATTAGAACTTTGTCACTGGAGAGTATTTATGATATGGTAAGTTCACAATACCTAGTACTTATAGATATACCTATGTACAAAAGAGTGTGTGTTGATTTAGATCATTTAATTTATGAGCCTACGTTCGTTGTGCGCAGTAATTAAGAACTAAGTAGTCTTTTGACTTTTTGACTGACTTTTGTGTTAGAGCAATTGACTGACATGTGTACTACATAATTTCCTACACTGGGTAGTGCCGTTCTGCTCGTATCCGATCTTACCTAGTCAGATATGAGATTAAAACGTTAAGTTTTGTCGCCTCTTGTTGTCGTCCTCCACTGCTCCGATCGTCAGTTCTTTGGATTCCGTTGCTCTGTCAACATCCATTTTTCTCTCGTCAATCTTTGCCCCTTACGCGCCACTGGTTAAGTTATGCTATCCGTCTTCGTCTTTGCCTCCCACTATTCCCATTGTGATGTAAAAGTTCATGTCTTGTGCCTGTGGCCCTCATTATCTGCACCTTAGCCTCCTACCGCTACCACCTATCATCCCATTGTCGCCTTCAGCCTTTTCTCCCAACTAAATAATCATTGATGACTTCGTCCTGTAGTCTTCTATCTGTTCAAAAACTACTGGACGCGTTTGATGAGCGATGCCATATTGTAATTTTTCTGATTCCCGGTTAGGACGATCTTCATTGACCTTTGACCTCAATATTTTTTTTTATGTATTTCGGTTGATAAGATGATTTTTGTTTATGCAATATGTTTTGGTTCTTCTATATATTCGTTAGTTATATAACGGCTTGCAAAATATGCGTCTGTGATTTTTTATGTTTGAGCCCAGAGCCATACTTTATCAATCCGAAAGTACAGGCTGGCCCACAATACAAATCGGGCACTCCTCGGTTACAATGTGGTCCAACGTACCGCCTGTTCGCATATTCGACCAAGTTAGCCAATCAGGTTATATAATAGTAGGTCAATAGGTTTTCGTACGTGCCCACAGTACCTTGAGATTGGTTTGTAGTACGTAGTAGGTAATTTTTTCGTATTTTGTGAACTTACTGGGAATTCGATTTTTTTATATTCAAAATCTTTGAAAGATAATGATAAGTAATTAAATTGTCCAACGCATAAATGTAATTCGCTACTGGTTAGATATTTTTGCCTTCCACTGCCACTACTACTGCCGTTATCGTTTCAATATTTCCCTCTTACTGCCTTCAGTTTCAACTGTCATTAATGACTCCAATTTAAGAATATATTGACTTTAATAGCCCCTACGACTACTCCCACTTATCGTCTCCTGTTTTCCATACTAGTGTTCTCAATTTCATAATTTTCTGAGTATCCCATCGCCCTTATTACCGCGTTTACATAGTGAAGTGGTATATGCATTCGGTTTGTCTGTGTGTCTGTCTGTCCGTGGACATAGAAACTGCTTCCTTCATCTCAAAGATAACTGTGTATAATAAGGGCATATCTGCTTCGCTTCGACGCAAACGTTCTACCCGCACCTTCTAAACCCAGTTAGCATACAACTAAACTTCGACAGCGCTTATCAGCATCCAAAATGTCGGCCACTTTATAAGGACGTTCGTCATAAATGGAAGCGAAAAAGTGAGCATGGCTCTTTTCTCCGGACTTGACTAAATGCATAATTATTTCCCGACTGGAAGACTTTATGCACTCATTCTACTCATTTAAGCAGCACATACATTATGTCTCGGAGTGTGCCTGGGCCGATTGCAGCAGGGAAGCCGAAATGCGTGTGACTAAAATTTACCATCCATACATAATCGTAGTAATACGTATAACTAAAATTTACCCCCCGTATCGGAATATTATATCATTTACTGGAACCTGAACTATCAAATAACTTGCCAACAAGCCCCGCGCTAACACGGAATCAGCAACTACATTTTCTAAAGATTACTAGCGTACGCGTTCCATATAATATTTCTATTCAATAAATTATCGCCAATGGTACGTGTACTCTAGAAATCTATAGAAAATGTAGTTGCTGATTCCGCGTTAGCGCGGGGCTTGTTGGCTAGTATTGTATGATAACTGTAAAGATTAGTTATAATCGGGATTCTGGGTTATAATTAACAATATATTATTAAGTTTAGTCCAGAACGCCCTATCTCTATAACACAAGACGAAAGAGAATCTGTGCAAGCAAACGTACGACCATGGGGTCAACGGCTCTAGACTCAACTTTTTGCGTAGATTCT
>JAQFZY010001967.1:0-13258 GCA_034696285.1 Hypogastrura burkilli | reverse complement strand
TTACTAAAATTGGATTGTGGTGAATCTGGTCTTGAAGTGAAGAGTGGCGATATCATGAGGAATACGGACTAACACTTTTTTTTGTTGGAAAGAGGAGCTAGCTCCTTCTTAAAGTGTCCAAATAACATTGCACATTCACTCGCGTGTTTAATGCTAAAGTGTAAGGAAAAGGTTAGATGCTAAGCCCCATACCTCGGACTTCGGACGGTATACCTATACTATGTATAAAAGCTGCAAACTGCAGCAAACTATCCCTCATCGCATTCGAGATTAACAGCGAAAAGTGTCCCATTGTCAATTGCAATGAACGTTGTCTCATCGATTTCTGCCTTTCTTCTTGTTTTTACTTAAACTAAACCTTAAACTTAAGAACATTTGTTTTCTGAGGGCGCACACTTATATTGTTTTTATTTTCTGCCTTTATTCTAACCCAAGCTAAAACATCCCCCAGTCTAATTTAAGTAACGTGCCGACTTTCCCTGCTTAACACTACTACCCTTTAATATTTATTTTGAGTTTAAATATTCAATAAATGGAAAGTGTAATTGAACCCAACGAGGTGGTTCCAGAAAGTGACCCAGAAGACATAGTAGAATTACCTCAAGAGTCAAATGCCAGGCATGCATCAGGTGACGGAGCTGAACCCAATGCCGCGCAAGAAAAGAGTGACAGTATCAGTTCAGCCCACTACACAATTTGCCATCTCACTAACAAATACAAGTGCAAATATTGCAGGTTAGTAAAACGATTCAGTTTTAGTTAAAAATATATTTTCACCATATTTAGAGGTTCAGAGGTTGGTATTCACACTGAAAGATTAGTATGTACTTGTTTATGTTTATTATTTATAGTGATTTGATTGCCTTAAAAAAGAAAGGATCAACATACAACCTAGGACGACATGTAACTCGTAGACATCCTACTATGCTTGCTGGGAATGATAAGAAAGCCAAAAAGTTAAGTAATAAGACCCAAACGGATTTTCGGAGCTACTCTGAGGTACCAAGCAAACAAAGCATAATTTGTATTACGGTATATACACGATATTACGGTATAATTATTCGGTATTATGTTTTTGAACGATACTTGATCTTTGTGATTTGTATATGCAGCCCTTTTCTAAAGTGGGATTTGAGAAAAAAAACTGGTAAATTTTGTCTTACAAACGCATCAGCCGTTTATAATTACGGAGTACAAAGTATTCCAGGATATGCTTTCGTATGCGAATCCAAACCTGTGCCACATTAGCGGCAATACTGTGAAAAGAAGAGTTGATGATATGTTCCAAGAAGAAAAGCTTGCACTTCGGGCGGGCCTTAAAGGTTATTGAAGTTTAATATTCAAATCTAGTTAATTAATTAATAAGGTCATTGTCAAATGTAAATAAGATTCGCATATATTTTTGATTTAGAAAATGATTCGAAATTGTCATTCGTTCTTAGTTGGACCTCATCAACACAGGTTGCATACCTTGGTATTATTGTAAGATGGATCGATAAAGACTGGGTGTTGCAGGAAAAAATACTCGACTTAGTTGTTCTTCAGGGAAGTCACACTGGGGAGAACTTAGCCCAAGCGTTTTACAGAGTTTTAACCGACTATGAAATTCAGAATAAGATTATGGGGATTACTACAGATAATTCCAGCAACTGTGATACTTTCTTTACAGCAATGAAATCACTTTTAGATAAAGACGTGAGTTCATTTACTGTCTTCGCTTATTTATGGCTAGGGTGGGATACTCCATGTAAATGCATTTAATACTTTAAACTTTAATACTAATAAAATAATATACTTATCCCTCAGCAAATCTAATTCGAAGAAAAAAATTAGCGAGTCAGATGTTTAGCTCACATAGTTAACCTTGCTTGTCAGGATGCACTCAAGTGCTTAAAGACAAAACCAGGCTCAGATGTACAAGTTGACAATGAAAGTGACTCGGATTCGGATTCGGATGAAGCTGAAGACGAGGATCGTGAACTTCCTGCCGATACATCCAGCATACCGATTTTCTCCCGGGTAACAGACAATTGGGACCGATGATATTAATAATATATGTAAATCGTAACTTTAGATTAATTTTAATTAAATAAAGGTAAGGCTTGGGATTTTAAAAATCAGAAAATCTTCTCTGAAAAGAGTAATTTTCAAGAAACAATGTGGAATTGCTGAAATGAGTCATAGAGAGCTTGTTATGGATGTTTCAGTTCGATGGAACTCGACTTACTACATGCTAAAGAGAGTATATAAAATTCGGGTGGTAAGCCCATTAAGTTCATCGACATTACTTAACAATAGAGCATTCGGAATTTGGAAATATGGATTTTAATGTTTAAGATATTTGTTTGTTCTAGCCTTATGAAGACACACTGCGGAAGGACAAAAAACTAACAGCGATAATTCTGACTGAAGACGAATGGGATAAAATTGAGGAAATGGTGCGTTTTCTTAACGTATATATATATATGCAGAAAAAAAATTGACTTCGACTACCATACCAGCCGTAATGCATCCATTTCTTCTGAAAAGCCATTCCAGGAAATGACTGTATTTATTTCTAGTGAAGAATCTCCAACAATTTCTGTGTCTTGTGGGGTTTACATGAAACTTTGTACCCATTTAGAAGGAGCGACGGTAAATTTAATTGTTCATAATTTGTTATCCTAGGATTCTAAGCAAATTATTTTAATTGATTTTAAAGGAAGGATATTCCAAATTTATTATTGATGCCGCAATAAATGCTTTCGAAAAAACTTAACAAGTACTATCCCACTTCAGGTGGACTTATGTATGTTGCTGGAACAGGTTGGACTATTTTGTTTTAGATTTTTAAATGACAATAGACGAATAAACAGTTTTTAACCCTATGTCATTTTTTAGTTTCAGATCCTTGACTTAAGTTTCAATGGCATTTAGATAATAGCAAGTATTTTGAATCCAAAATAATAAAAGAATACAGGAAGTAAGCTAAATGATGTAAACGATTTCCCCCTAGTTGATCGTTACTTAATTAAATTGTATTTATTTCAAATAGAGCCATCCGGGCATGTTACGAGAAAGATTACAAGCCAAAGGAAATATCTGAACCTCCTCCTCCAAAAAAGCAAAAAAAATGACTCGAATGCACTGTTTTCATTGCAAATGAAACAATCAAATCAAGGAAGTAACGATGAGCTGAAACGGTACTTATCAGAGAGTCCTGCAGATCTTGTGGGGCAGGAACTGATAGTCTTACAGTGGTGGAAAGTATAGTACAGATTCGAACCATTGGAAGATTTCTTAACTTGACCCTGATACATTTACAGTTACCCTTAACTAAAAACTGAATTTATTATCCCATACCCATAGTGTAAAAGACGAGAATATCCTTCTCTGGCGAAAATGGCTAGAAACTACCTAGCCGTGTCCGGAACAGGAGTCCCAATGGAGCGATTTTTTTCAGGTGGGCCTAATCTCTTTCTCCAAAGAGAAAATCTATGAGTGCTGAAACCGTCAGAATTTGCCGGTGCGTCAGGGCATGGACAAAGTGCAACAAACAGTTGGAATTTAAAAACTTACTTTTATAATATGTCATTGAAAAGATGTAGGGTGACTGAACCTAAACCTGACTATTTGTAATGCCTAATTTCCTGGTGTATTATAAATAAAGTACAATTCTTGCAACCCTAGTACTTGTTAATTAAATGTTGGGACGTCAATTATTAAGTCATTTCTGTAGGCCAAATGTTGGCATGATCTATTATCCGCTTGATGTATTTTTCATAGTTTTCCGTCTTACACTTTAAAAATCTATCCAGAATTGCTACTGCGTACTAGGTAAATATAATGTTATGTTTTCTTTAAACAAGTTATACTTTACGTTCTGGAGCCGGAGCCGGAGCCGGAGCTCTTACTGAGAGCTCCGGCTCCAGAAGGGTTCGGAGCGAAATATCGGCTCCGGCTCCGCTCCGATCCCGGAGCCGGAGCTGGAGCTCTTACTGAGAGCTCTGGCTCCGGAAGGGGTCGGAGCGAAATATCGGCTCCGGCTCCGGCTCCGGCTCCGCTCCGATCCCGGAGCCGGAGCTGGGGAGCACTACGATAGATACAGTGTAGAATTTATATAAATCTATATAGCAGATTCAGTGTAGTGTTGACATTGCGCGTGGGTTATGTAGAAGCTACATAAGATTCTATATAGCTTTGTTAGCTGGGAGGCGACATTACAAGTTACCATTAGTCGCCGCTGCGCCGTGCTGGAGGTGACAAGGTAAACTTCATAAATAACTACTATAATATCTAAGATCCTGCACCTTAGAATGCTTGAAGGTACATAATATCGGGATTTTTTACCCAACGCCAGGCTACAGGCTACGTACTACCTTGACGAACTTGACTTGTGTTTGGGCCATAAGATTTCGTGCGTAAGTATACCTTGCTGAGTGTTGGTTTGAGAAATGGGATCTGTATCGTGTAACGCGTGGAAAGTCGGTAGTAATTTTATAATAGTTAGAAGTTAGTCTACCTACTATGTAGTAAATATATTAAAATTAATCTCAATTAATAATCATGGAGAATAAGCCGTTCTAGTTGTAGTCCAGACTCCAGTATACACTATACTTTGGTGGTATTTTTTATTCAGATAATAACTCCGCCATAAATTGTACACTTTTGTTCAAAATTACTTTCACTTATCATCAGCAAACAACTTATTTTATTTTGTTGACACAATATAATAAACTAATGTATTTACCTACACATTAGGATGGTACATCAAATTGGATTGAGCGGTATGAGAGGACACAATCCCGAAGTCAGAAAATACGGATCCACCCAGTATGAATTTAACTTCTTAATAGGAAGCAAGATGGTCCTCCAAGACTTTAAGCTAGCCTCATGGCTCGGGATTCTGAGCGGGGTCTTGCTGTTCCAAAGGCCTTGGGATCGTCATGATGGCCGATCCTTGAAGTGGCTCTCCTGGAACTCCCTCTACGCCCTCCTCATCCTCCTCCTCGAATACACGATCTACTTTGAGGGCCAGGTCAACAGCTTATCCTTTATATTTGTGTCTAAGGGCGAGAAAGCGGCCAGAACCGAGCTCCTCCTGCGCCTTATTATCGGAATCATATTCATTTCCTTCCACCTCGCGGAGATATTCGTTCGACTCTACTACTTGGTCGGCGGGAAACGAATCGCGTCCTTTCTGGCCAAATTAGAAGAGCTCCCGGTCCCTGAGGATCAAGACGGAATTCGTGCCAATTACAGGCTAGGCCTCTGGGCTCTGCTGCTCATCAAATTCTTCTTCAGAATTTATGCAATATTTAACAGCACGCCAATCCGCCTAAGTTGGTTATCAACGGCTGGGAATTGGGTCCCGTATTTGGTTATGGTCCTCTGTGTCCCGTCCTGGGTTATCCAGTACATTTCGATCTGCCTCGTCACTTCCGCAACCCGCCGGCTCATTTTTATCATGACCAACTTTTGCGATGAGTTGGAGGCACAAGTATCTCTGTCGCAGGCTGAGTTCGAAAAGAATCACTTGGATATTAATATATTTGGAATAAATACTAATGAGCAAGAGCATGGAGCTACCAAAAGCGTTGCTGGTGCTAAACCGCTGAAGGAGAAGTTTACGGAAATTAAGAATTTATTTGCAGAACATAGTGAGGTTATGGGAATGATTAATTTGTGCTTGGTTACTAGCACAGTACTAACTGTCCTCTATTGGATCTACGACCTACTAGTTGTACCCGGGAGCCGGAGTTCCCTGTCCGCAGCAATACAGGGGGTTGGGATGCTAGCTGATCTCTGCAATTTCATCCCGATTGAAGTGGGTCAGCGGGCTCATGATAAGGTAAAGGTTAGGTATTTTATGTTGTTATTTCGAGAGAATTTATTTAGGAAGAAAATCACATGCTCTGCGCTTACGATTTAGATTGCTGAGCAAAGGTCAAGGCTCAAACCCTATCTGAGCACAATTTCTGCGAGGAAGAGGCGAGAAGGTGACGAGGCTTTGGCATGCTTCTTGGCTTGGAAGTGGAGAATGGACGCCTGCAAGTTCTTTAATATGGATCGATCCGTTTTAGGAGGGGTAGGTGTAGTTGAGAATAGGAAATTAATATTTACTAGTACCAGTAGTGGCCTATAACTTTTAATAGATATGGCTTTTTTGCTTTTGAAATTATTTGTAGATGGTTGCTACTACAATGTCGTACACTGTAATTATGGTTCAACTTACGCCTGACTAATATTAGCGGAATCCGTGGATAGAATCCAAACGCATATTAAAGCATAATGGCCGTCTACCGCTATATTCTATTGCCGAATGTAAATTATACGATTATCATTATTACATGCAACCGTTCTAATCAGCATCTGTATGTACTATTTAATTTGCTTCATCTAATTTTACGTATAGGTATCACTTTAGTTAGATTACAAGAGCGAGTTATGTATTCTGGCACATGTCGGACGTATCTTAAATGAATCATTTAGTACCCATCTGATGTTCGTTCTGACTTTCACCCGTCCTATCCGTAACCTTTAAACACGATACACTAGTTCCATATACCTACTTATAATTGGTAATCTTATCATTGGAAAATACTAGCGATCCCATTAAATTCCGTTTGAGCATAGATGCTAATTCTCTGAATGCGTCATTTTAATTTTAATTGTAGTAGACTCCCTTAGGGGCAATTGTTTGCAAGTAACTATGAGATTTTTTTTATCTAAGGTTGTAATTGAAAACAATGTCAATGCTAGCTTAAAAACCAGTTTCAGGTATTGTCAATAGCTTGATAATATTTCTAATTGATACTTTTGTGCTTACGTATCCTGTTAACAATATAAATATAACAATTCGTACCATAGCAAGTATTCATTCACCTAATGTTAGCCTTTGAAAATAGTTTTAAAGTGTAGGTAGGTATATTTATTTACGAGGATTAACGCAGGCTATATCAATTCTTATATAAGTTATTGTAAATTTCCTCTAGGCCCGGTACATTGTAGTACCTACTTGAAACAATTTCCCACGTGAATCGTTAAATAACCAACAGGCTTTTCGGAAACCGATATCCTCCGTCCAGATTGGAATTTCTGTCAGATAACCATCATGATAAAGTTTTATAGACTAAACTAGAAGCGGCCAGTGAGTCAGGTTACGGAATTGGACCCGGGTTTACCGTCCATGCACCTGGAGAGCTATTCAAGTTCAAGTGCATAGGTGTGACATACTTTAATTAGTACTTAACTCTTATACAAATACGATGATAAGAGATGTCACGATGCGTCTCACGCAAGGCAAAAGTTGTATTTAAAGGCTCGAAAGATGGGGTAATTGAGTATTCAAAGTTGTCTTCTTCAGCTCCAATTTTATAATACATTTTTTATTTCATACATATCGGTTCCTATTCTTTAGTACACAAAATGGGTCCAACTAAATCCGCCCTAGTAGTACTTTCCGTGCTCATCATTTGCCTACAAAAGGAAGTGGTTGGGCTCACAGAAGAACAAATCTCTCAAATCGACGCCCTGATTGAAGACATAGTCATGCCCGCTAACCTATGTCCTGGGTTCGGAATAAGCATAGTAGAAAATGGAGAAGTAGCCTACTCAAGAGGATACGGACTCCGAAACGTTTCCGCGGGTTTGGAAATGGAGGATAACAGTCTTTTTGCTGTCGGTTCCATTTCAAAGGTATGTTAGCGCATAATATATTTATTCCAGAATAAAGCGCCATTCATTTTTTTTTTAAATATATTTTTAGGGAATTACGGCAACGCTTGTCGTCAAGGTCCTCCATGAGAAGTTCCCAGAAATGGGTGAGAACGTGCTCAACGTGCCTGTGAATCAACTCATCCCAACCTACAACGTCACGTTCAGTGATCGCATGAGAACGGAAACAGTGAGCTTTCGTGACCTTCTCTCTCACCGGGCCTGCTTGAACTCCATGGACGTCCACTCACTCTTCGGTATCGATGAGCCGAAGGACAACCTTATTTTGTGAGTAATAATAATAGTTTTAACTTAGTTATTTAGTTTTAAAAGTTTACCTCAAAAATACGTTCCAGAATGACCTATACCTTTATAGAAATGTTTCTAATAATTTTGGTACATAGTCGTCTCCGATATTTGGAGCGGGCCTGTGACTTTCGGGGCGGGGGCTTGGCGTACAACAATGCCATGATCACTTTAGCCGGAGAGCTGGTTGCACATATTTCTAACACGACGTATGACAACCTGGTATGGAGCGAATAGCTTTATTTATTGAATTCACGTCTAGGAAAGCTGGTGAAATTACTTACCAACTATTCTTGCTATTCTTAAAATAATCTAGCTAGCTGAATTCTTTCAACAAGTGAACATGACTGATTCCACTGTCTTCGACAAGAAGGGGAAATATGAGGCCCTGTCTAACTGGGCCCATCCTTACGTCAAGGTTGGAAGCGTAGTTGTTGATTACAATCCTGAAAATCTCAGGTTCGTATACGTATACGTAGTACACAACACGACCACTCAAATAAGTAATATTTAAATTGCGACTCAAGTATCTATTAATTAGACTACAAGAAATAATATTAATACCTGTTTTACTTGCGCAGGACAATTGCGGAAGGAAACGCGGCCGGCGGGATCCTGTCCTCGCCAAGGGACATGGGGAAATATATCCGTCTTCATATCAACCGAGGTCGTGTGGGGGATCAGCAGGTGATTCCTGAAGACGTCATTGGCTGGGTCCTCAAGAACGCCATACAAATGGACTTTGGGTTCAAGGGTGATTCGGACGAGCACTGGCAAACGAACTACGGCTATGCCCTTTCCTACTGGTTGGGTGTTATTGATGGTACGCCTAAACTAAAATAGCAGAATCGACACTTGTATACAACACATGAATTGGATTTTGGTATTCAAATCCCGTGTCTGATTTCCCCAAAGGCTTCTCAATGATCAATCATGGCGGCTACTATCCTCCCTACAACTCTCAAATAACATGGTTACCCGGGAAGAAGGCAGGGATTTTCACTACTTCGAATGGTCCCGGTGCTCTCTCCTCACAGTACAATCACATGTTCATCCACAATACTCTTGGGGCAACTTTACTCTTTGGTAAACATAATACAAATTCATGCAACTATTGCAAAATAACGTTTTCCATAATTACAAGTGGAAACCATGTGACAAGCTGATTTCTGATTGAATTATGTCTTTAGGAGAATCTCCTACAAAACTGGACATTGACCGAGCAGCCAAGCAGGCTCAGAATCACAAAGTGGAACCCGACTACGTCTTCACCAATGAATTACAACACCCAAGGCCGGAATCGAGTCAGGGGAGATTCTGGGAGCACCGTGAAGCCCTTCAAGTAGACGATCTAGTCGGCGTTTATGGGCATCCGTACTTAGGTAGCTAATTACAATTTATGCTGACGGTCTAGCGCACGTGTTCGATTCATGTTCCAAAAATATTTGTTTTACAGAAGAAACTACCTATATATCAATAATGTGTAAATTGTACTCCACAGGCGACGTTCACATTTCCTACGACAACGAAACTAGTGAGCTTCGTTTTCAGTATGGAATCCTTGGGATCGGGCCTTTGGAGCTGCTTCCCGACTCCGCGGACACGTATAAGATTGATTGGGAGACGGACATTGTCCAGTACGCTCATTCGAGCAATAATGGTGGGCCCGTTGGAGACGCATCGGTCGTATTTAAGGCGGACGGGGCTCTGGAATTCTATTCTTTTGCGGGAGGATATCGATTCATGAAGGATGCCACACTGGACACTTACCCCATCATTCCGTGGGACCCGGACAGTTGTGTTTAGTAAAAAATGTTACACTATGAATGTAATATAATTCTACGGGTTGCATATTTTATCCAATGTAATGTTTACTTGAAAATACGTAAAATTAATTTATTACCACCAAAATAAAAATTATATTTATTACTGCCACTATAATCCTGGGAAATCGAAACTTTATGCTTGGCCAGTCAATTCAATATATCATGACTTTTTCACTGGCTCGATATTCCAAGTTCCATCCATTGTAGCTTGTAGCTAGCAGCTCGAACTACAAATTCGATTTTTAGGTATGCAGTAATTCCAAAATTATGTTTGAGACATGCTGTAGCGGATGGCTGGATGGCGTCAATAAAAGTCTGTGGATTCATTTCGTTTGTAATGTATGTCTGAATGCTCTGTGCTAAGATATTTTAGCCCAATTAAGTATTATTGCATTCACTCCACGTTTTTACATTTTGGGTATTTTAATGATATTTGCTTGAGATTATATGAATATAGATATATCCGCTACTACTTCAAGGTTTCTCAGATTGTGCACCAGTAACAGTCTGAACTTTGGTATACGCTTTACTTGACAATTAAAAAAACAATGCATTGTGATTTGCTAGATATGGTTAGTCGAATCCGTTAAAATTCAAATAATACATGGAAACAATTATTTTCCAAAATTCCGTTAATACTGGAATGTAAACGAATTCCGGAACTAAGCTTCACTCAGTGGTGAGTGAGAGGGAATAGTGAATAGTCTTGGACCGATTCCGGCTATACTCATTGCTAAAGCGCAACGTGTATTCCCCCGGCTCGCTCAATCCAATCCAGCCCGTCTCCTTCTTGGCCTCAGTCGCCGTGACTCTCCGGCCCTGAATCAGGAACTTCCGCCCAGTCTCAAAGTAAACCGAGAACTCAACGTCGAGCCCTTCCGTGTAGAACCCCCAACTCAGCTTAGAAACCCCGCCCTTGACCTCACTCACCTTGTAGCTGAACGAGAGGCGCTCCCCGGCCGGGATCTTGACCCCTAACCACTCCTCCCCGAACTCATCGTAGTTTGACGCTATTTTCCGGAAGTAGTACGGAGGCAGCGGGCCCGTAAGCCAGTCCTCCGAGCAAAAGTCATCACTGCCCGGCCGACTCCCGCCCCAGTGCCTCGGGAGCTGGGACTTGTCAATGGCCCCAAGGAGGACCGGCCCCCACTTGGCGGGGTCCTGCCGGAAAATTTGGATCTTGGAGAGGGTCCTCGAGTTCAGGAGCGGCTTGACTAGGGAGAACACGACGTTGAAGACGATGGGAGCATTAATGACGTAGGCCGCCTTGAGGACTTCCGGGTAGTTGGACTCAAAGACGCGGACGACCTCAATGAAGCCCTGGAGGACGGTCCGGTGAGCGATTTGGCTGTAGGTGAACCCGTCAAAGTCCAGGATCACGGTCCCTTGGTGGAGGCCCACGAGGGTCCCGGCCGAGACGAGGACCTCTAGCGTCTGGTAAATGTACTTGAGGGCCGGGACCATGTCCCCGCTCTCGATGCAGCCCTTGAGGTCCCATTGGCCGATGGGGAGGATGAAGACGGGCACGCCCTCCCGATCCGCCCCCGACTGGAGATAAGGGAAGAAGTTCTTGGGACTCTCCCAGAGGATCAGCTTCCCGACCTCGTTGTTCCGGCGCCAGATGAGGTGGCGCCGGAGCATCTGCTCCGCCTTGTCAACGTTGAGGGAGCGGGCACGGAGCCAGGCCAGGAGCTTGGCGTCTGGGAGCGGGTAGATTTGATTCACGCGGGCACGGAATACGGCCAGTGGGTGGACTTCTTCTGGCCCAATCACAGTGACAGAACTCATTTTCGAGAGTATGGAGCCCTCCATTCCTATCAAAAAGGAAATTATTTAAGAAACCGCCAGTATAGCGCATATTGAGTGTAAGTCACCCAAGATTTTGGTAATTAAATAGTAAGGCAGTCTTAGGTTCAAAAATATCTTGATAGTGCGAACGATTTTATGATAAGCCATTCACCAAAAACGAGTATTAAGGGAGAGAGAAGATGTAATACGGCAGGTCAATTGTAGGACTCGTGAATGCATTTTCGGACACTTGTACCTTAAATAAATGTGCCTGGCTCAATGACATAAATTCACAGCTTAATGAATTAGAACGGCTGCCATTTAAACCATCACCAATTAATTCGAAATCTCTCACCAATTAAGGCAGCGTTCCTCACCAATTAAGGCAGCGTTTCTCACCAATTACGGCTAATTACTCACCGTTCATTTGAAACCTATTATGTGCAAAAGATTCTTTGTTTTACAATATTTAACGGAATTAAAATTCTCTAATTTGAAATATTTCAGAGCCTTGGTGAGGAAATCTACTCTGATTGGTGAGAGGTTTCGAATTAGTTGGTGATAGTTTAAATATTTCCAAATTAGAAGTCTACTTTTAGTGAACTCACTTACCTAGCAGGGACGAATAAATTGCCCAATCTTCAGCGGAATTGATTAAATAGTATCTAGTTCTGCCGCTAACGTCAATGAAAAAGACGCCAAATGCAATCCAATCTAAAACTACTAGAATCCTTACTATATTCCGCCGTGTGTCCTGTGCGGAACTGGAACTGTAAATAGTAATTCCTGGAACTGTGACTTGTGAACAACATTGTAGCCTCTGAAGGCCGACTTATAATTATCCCATCTTTCCTATTGTTTAATGCTTATTCATTGCTCAGGCACTCTAGTTTCCCACATGTCAACACAATGGTCGTGTAATTAAGTTAAATGATATACCTGGAGGAAATCGCAGGTCCAGGTTATTGTACTTAATATACGGCTAAATAGCATTTGAGTCCAGGTTCTGATTCTGAGTTCCGAATCGCACCATTATTATTGCCAGTCCCCATCGTGTGAATTGTTATAAATAAGCCAGGAAGAGTATGATAGTGATTACTAACACTATTATATTTTTTATGTATTTAGCATTTACCAAAACATGCAATGGAGCAATGAATCATGTTCATAATGCATAATGGTGTGGTGTGTCCATATAATTACGATAAATAGCGTAAAATCGCTCTTTGAATACAACAATAATTCAGTAATAGGTATTTCTGAATACAAAGCTAGTTTTTAATGGCCCACGAATTTCGATAAATGAATTTGGAATTTCATTAAAAAATCAAATGAATCATCGATAACTTAGTTCAACGGTTAATCGAAGCATTATTTTTTAAATAAATGTACTGAATGTAAGCTATGAACTTTTTGGTCTCAATACATAATGTTTTTATGAGCTATGCCGGATATAAAAGTGTCAACAAATTCCTTCATGATTTCTCAAAAATGTAATCAAAGGTCAAAAAAATTCGTTGCTAGGAGTCATGTTTTTGGTCCATAAGTCCTGACCCCTTGACCCTTAAAATCTGACCAACTAAACTTGGTCACCGGATTGGTCATAACTTTTTGTGTGATCTTTTTGGTAGGCGTAGGTTGAG
>JAQFZY010001966.1:0-13263 GCA_034696285.1 Hypogastrura burkilli | reverse complement strand
AAATCCAAGAAAATAAGAATTTTGAAACCGGACTAACTCCAAACCAGGTCTGCTAATTAGTCAAAGTACTTAAAATATAAAAAAAATCAAAAGCAGCGCCGACTACCCCCATAGGGGCTCCCCACCTATATCAGCGCAAATACATAAAAGGCAGAATTTTGAAATTGTACCAACGTCAAACCATGTCTGCTAATTAGTCAAGGTACTTCAAGTAAAAAAATTTCAAAAGCAGCGCGCGCTACCCCCAAAGGGGCTTCCCACCTAAATCAGCGCAAATACATTAGCATATGAACTTTGAAACCGGACCAACGTCAAATCATGTCTGCTAATTAGTCAAGGTAATTAAAATAAAACAATTTCAGAATCGGCTCGCGCTATCCCTATTGGGACACCTCATATAAATCAGCGCAAACAATTAAAATAACAAATTTTGAAACCAGACCAACTCCAAATTATGTCTGCTAATTAGCCGAGGCACTTAAGATTAACAATTTTCAGGATCAGCGGCGCTTTCCCACGGGGGCTCTCCACCCAAATCAGCGCAATTCCGTAAAAAATACGAATTTTGAAACCGGACCAACGCCAAATCATGTCTGCCATTATCAAAGGCAATTAGAATATTTTTTTGTAAGACAGAATATTTTTGTGAGAGAGAATGGAGTTTTTCCTTTCCCAGAAACAGGCGGCCCACTGTGGCAGAGTGTCTGGAGTGGAGGAGAACCGTCCCGCTGAACCAGCCCTCTCACCCACACCACCACTCAAGTAGTCCCAACTTTCTTTCATAAAGACAAGATATTAAATCAATTTTATTTTTTTCTACCACTGTATATGATCTTATACGTGCGGATATTATATATTTTTGTGTGAATTATCTTAATATTAAATAATCGCAAGCGGTGCCGATTACAATATTTGAGATAAATAGACCCCGATATGTCACTTGTCGGTGTGTGACCGATGACCTTTGACCCGGTCACTCAAAATCAAACTCATTTCCACAAGTAGCTACATGGTTTAAAAATCAGTATTAATTAGTAGTTCTATAACGCACACAATAAGATTCGAAAAAATCTTTGCCTTCACACTGCGTTCACGGGGTGACCGGGTCAAAGGTCATCGATAACACACCGACAAATGAGACATACTTGGAAAGCTTATTGGATGGAGATTCCAAAAATGTATAACACTCGACCATTTTGACCTAACATGTGACCTCAGGAAGTCAAAAAGTGTGGGTTTCTTTTACGTTTACTCGACTTCAAAAATCGGTCCCACCATCAAGACGAATTTATTCTAATATTAGTATGCGCACTAGACTACTTCTACTTAGTACTACATTTTGCACCATGTGACCACTTGTGACAGCCGTTCATTTTTCAGAGTCCGTGACTTACTTTTGAAAAAAAATTTTTTTCATCTGATGCAGTGTCGGTGCACGAAGGTCATAATGTGCGATGTAGTACTACTATCTGCACTTAGTAATACCATATCCACCAACACAACCCACAATTTGTTTTCATATAAGAAAAAAATAAATTTTGGGTACCGACCTTTGACGATTTTTTTGGGTACCTTACGCATGCAAAACGGACCCAACCAAGCGTATTCTAGAATCAGAGTAGGGTCTAGTATAATGTACGATACATTTTAGGTCGGACGGCCAGTGGGCCCAAAATCGAAAATTTTCTACTAAATCCCGTAAATGGTCCTTTGAATAGTTTCCTCTCTTATATTTTGTTAGGTTACCTTGATGTGTTTTTGCTGGCTGTATTAAAGAAATGCTTTATCCAAACTGAACTCGTCCCGGGACTTCGATGCCTTCCCGAAATGACGAGCAATAGCACTGCTGATCTTCTTCGGTGATAGGCAGAATCTGAGCTGGATTAGGATTTGATTCTGGCATTGGCTGATCTGCAAATGGGCGTCCGGACCTTCGAATATCAGGATTGCCTAAATACAGAAAATATATAGAAACAGATTTAACAAAATATGGTTGTGGTCATGATTGTGTGTAACTTCAGTAGGTATTATATTGAGCATACCATTTTGCTATATACTACATATATACTCCAGTACACTTTATTTTAGTTAATGCGTTCAACATTATATGTATGTATAATCTTAGACAGGTGTGCATGCACTATATGTAGTATTTTTTGAATGGGGTTACACGCACTGCATACACATGTACTCATTCATTATAATCAAGTTGGCCTGCTGATTCTGATACAGTCCCAGAATGTTCCCAGTAGGTCACATAATTTAATTTATTCGGATTTTGTATATGCAAGTATTAGTTCCTTATCTGTTACCCACTACTCTGTAATCTTTTACAACCTATACTATACTGCCGATTACTTATGTCACTATCGGCCGTCATTACATTTTATCCTTAACTCCTTTTATTTGCTTGTTATGCTATTATGTACTTCTGTGATTTCTATTTTATTTCTGTAACGTGGATCCGGAAAATCATGCTCATCCGAACCGCTATTACGGGGTCTTTCCGATCCCTTCTCATCATTAGAATACTCATGGTCATGGCAAGGTTCTATTCATGTACATCGTCGCCATCATTGGGATCCAGATCTCGGTTCACGAGGACTCACGTCATCCTTCGGCCGGATCAGTATCCAGATTCTTTAAAGGTAATAAGCCATTTAATGACATGAAAAAGTAGCGGTTAGCGAAAATTAATTTCATTCATGGCGATACAGTAAAACTATGCAGATAAAATACATGCTGAAAATAGTTCTGAATCGGTGTGGTTCTTGGGTTACAAAGACTGCGAAAACCAAAATATTTTGACCTCTCCAAGGTCGACGACATGCCGTACGTCGTAGGTAATGCAGATGGAAAGAATTTGACAATACGGTTTGAAGGACACCTCGCACTTGAAAAATAGCGCCAGGAAAATCAAAAGACGAGTAGACCTTGACCCTGACCTGGAAAGAGGGCGATTCTGGTCAATATTCATGCGGAGTTATCATTGAAGTAAAATTAGAAATCGATTCGTGAAAACTAAAACCGTTAGTGAATCAGTTTAGCGGGTTTTTAAAAGTAATAAAAGTTAAAACAGAAAATATTCGTTGACTACTCAAAGGTCAGCGGAATGTTCTAGGTCAACTCTGGTAGTGCCGTTCGAAAGAAGTACGTGATATGGCTCGAAGGACACCCCACTTGAAGAATGCACCGCTTGAAACACGAGTTGACCTTGACCCTTACCCGACAGGAGATCATTTCTGATCAAGCTCATTCAACGTCCTAGGTGAACCCGAGTAATGCCATTCTAATGAAATGGGTGATATGATTCGAAGGACACCTCACTTTTAAAAAAATGCCGTATTAATGACGGTGACCCGGAAGCGGGTCACCTGAGGTCAAACTGGATATGACATTAACTCTGCTCCCCAACTTTTTATGGCAGAATATAATTTGGGTGAGCTTAAACATATGCACAATAGCAGCACTATTTCAGAAATTCGCGGAAATGTTTTTCGTTATTTGCGGACACATTGCCACAAATTCAGCTGCACTTTATTTGAAAAAAAAAAAACATTTCAAGGCACCACGGGTGGAAAATCTCACACGAGCATTACCGCAGCGCATGAGGAAATTTTGGGTGAAAGACGGAAAAGGAAGGAAAGTGGAAGAAAGATTCTACAATTAATTTTAAATTTGCACTGTTTAATACAAATTAGTGTATTTTCAACCATTCTGGTACAAAGGAAAAATTTCGTCCGCTGCTGGAGGAAATTTGTGATTTTCTGGAAGGTTGTCCACCCATGTCAGATGTCCAGACATATGTATATCTCACTGTTTTTATTTTTAAATTGTATTTTAATGTGCTCGTGCTCATTCTAAATTTTACCAGGAGATATCTCTGGAAACGGCTGTTGTCAAATAAATTGCATTTGATTTTGTACTACTGCATAGTGTGGAGGAATATTGAGAAAAACATTTGTACCAATTTATGAGATTGTTCTGATATAAGTTCTAAGTTTGAGCTGGCGCAAATTATTGTTTGGCTGTTAAAAATTATAATTTCCATAAAAAAATATATTTTAGTAGGCAAGAAAATGTGGTAAGCCGTTATGGTAACCCAAATCCAGTAAAAAAACAGATTTTCGAGCGATTGTAATTCAAGTGCATTTTTGTCTTGTAAATCAATAAATAAATCATTCCATTTATCCAGAGGTTTAATTATTTTTACGCATAAATTAAGAAAAGCTAGACGTTTCACTTTCTACAAATTCCTCAGCTTCTTACACGGAATAAATTAAGAACTAATAAAAGCGTAATTAGGGAATGAAATCGAAAATGATTACCGGCTCTTCTGTCGTAGCAGGCACGCCATTCCCAATACGTTAATTCAGCCTCTCAACTTTTGTAAATTAAACAGAATTCAAAGCCTGCAGGATGAACTGATCATACTGGGTACACTCTAATTGTTATGATAAGCATATGCAAAAATATTAATACTATCCAAAAATATTAAAAAGCTAGGAATCGCACAGCTTGAGTTAGTAGTGTATCGGTATTTAAATCAACGTAAGCTAGCAGCAGAGTTTACAATAAAAAAAAAGAATAACTAGCCATACCGAATACTTATGCTTAAGACTTATAAGCTGTTCCTAACAAAAAATATATATTTCCACCGCAAATAATTAAACCTAAATCTAATGTACACTACTATTAAGTCCATTCTGTATTTGGTACACTTTAGCATAAAACGAAATATGCAAATTGGGAAGTATATATGTTGGACGCAACTAATTTAGTCGGATTTGTCATATCACCTCACTCCAAAAAATATAACTACATGAAAATAGTCCGATTTGTACCCCATTCATACTTCATATTTACACCAGATCCAGGTCAAATTCTGTGGGTAGGATCTAGATCTGTTAAGTTTATAAAATTAATGTGAGGATAAACTCAATACTTTTGGGGGGAGAATTAAAAACAAGCTTATACAATATTATGCTAAAATAATGTGATTTTCTTGGACTAAGTTAGGTTAATTTAATTTTTGACTACTACAGGAGAAATATTTCTTCTTTAAATACTCGACATTTATTTACTTCCGGAAAAACTTTATATTTTTGGGGTTGTAAAAATATAATACAGACTATTAGGACTAATCCAACCTGTAGTTTATAGTTAATAGCCCAGCTACTAAATATGGTCAATTACAGTAAATTAACATTTTTTTAAATGTATTTATTAAAATTATTTTTGCAGTAATTATCTAAATGTTAGCCTGAAATTAGTATTTTTGTTGGTCCGGTAGGAAATGCCGGGTTGAAAATGTAGGGAAGACCTACGACATAGGCAGACTGGATACTGGAGTTCCTTATCTCCGGACGCCTCCTCCGTTGAAATTAGAAAGTGAATTTTTACGTTTTTATTGCCTCCTGACTGATAACAAGTAAGAGTGAACTCCGAAAGTAAAAGCTAACGGCCAACGGAAAGGTATCATTTTCAGTTCCTTTAGCAGTGACCTTTCGTTTTTTTTAGTACAGAATAATCCTTATCTTAATCCATTAAAAATGTTGACCGTTAGGCCCGGACCTATAATTTCACTTTTTAATGTTCCTTTCTAAATCGGAATATTTTAGTCTGGCTTCTAAACCGCTCACTTCCCGTCTGGATCTCGACTCGGTCAGTTCTGCAGCTCCTGGCTCCTCTTCAACGCTTAAGTTCGTCTTCTTATTACGAGTTATTGGACCCAGCTAAACTTCCTACTTATTTGGACCATCATTACAAATTACAATACATAGAAGCTCCAGCATTCAACAGGTAATACTATTACATCAAAATTCCTATCTATTGTTTTAAAGAGTCTAGCTTCCGTTTTTATATACTTTACTGTAGAATTGTATAAGTAGATGTTCATGGATGAAAATAATTGCAGCCAAGGAATGTATTATAAGTTATGACCTAAGACCCGGCATTGCATATTTTTTGTATTTTTACTAGAATATGCCAGAGGGCTCATACTTCGGATATCCCTCGGGTCATGTCACTGTGACCGATATACCGAATATTATTTAGCATATTTCAAGACTTTTCCGCGTATTTGCATATTTGGGCATGTTTATACGTTTTCTGCATAGTTTTGCCTTTTTTCCGTAACTTTATCACTTATATTTTATATTTTAAGAAAATATAGGAATATTTCCTACAAATCTCGGGGTAAATTGTAACCTTTTATTTTGACAGCAAAATATAAAGAGTATCGTTTTTCCACTGAATTAGCGTGTTTTCACCACTAAACCTGATGATTCAGTACTACCCAGCTTTGTGCATATTTATGCATACTGACTTTTTATGTTTCATATTATCGTGCATATTTCGAATGCGCTTGTCATGCATATAAGCTCATATTTCGGCATTTTCTCCGTGCATACGCGCCGGTATTTAATTATGAGCCCTTTTTTCTGGGACTAATTAAATTTAGTAATCTTTACGAATATGAAGACGTAAGCTGAAAATATTCAACCTAGAAAGTGACTCATGGGCATCATATTTTCCCTTCCTTCCAGGTCACCATGAATATGAATAGTGACCCTAGCTCCCTCCTGGAACCTGCCTTTTCCGAGCTGTCCCTTAGCCCTGGGTTTGTGTCCCTGTCAGGCTCTTCGGGGATTCCGAGCAGCCCTGAAACGGAGGCCCAAGACCCCGTTCTGCCACCCAATTTGTTTTCTGGACTCTTTGGTAGCCCGGCAGCGGATTCCGCCGGGAGCTCTCATGCTTGGAGCCCAGCAGCGGCTGGATCAGACTCAGCCTACGGCGAAAGTGGAGCTGGAGGACGACTAAGCTCACCTTGGAACACAACCGTCACACAGTCTCCGGCTGAAGGCCTGCTAGCGGTTGGAGCTGAAATGGAAATCGTAAGTAGATTTCCAGTTATCTTAATAATTAGAATTCATGTTGAGTGAGAGCTGATCGAAAAATAAGAGTTAAGCCCATAACAAAAGATGCAGAGGAGTATATCTTATATACAGTAGATGTTAGACACCATTTTTAGAGCCGGTTTATACGGAGTGAATACCCGACTCATATTCCATATCCGAACTGAGGTTTGGTGTACATATGGATTCATTTATTTCCATACGTTGTACTGAGCAGTAATGCAAGCCAGTTATACGGTCTTTTTGTCCAACGCAAACTCTAGGATGACTTCTGGAAAGATCAGGGCTTGGACTTAAAGTCCATTTGGAGTGCTAGACAGAATGACCAGAAACCGGGGCCAAAGAAGCAGAGCGTCAAGGAGAAAGCTAAAGGGCCGCGCCGACAAGTCGCAGCGCTCGAAGCTCCGCGCATGATGCTAGATGCTCCGCGCATGACGCCTGAAGTCGAGAAAGGCGGCCGACTCAAAATGGACGAAATCTACAATCAGTTGGAAGAACTGGAGACGGAGCGTCGGGGCTACGGGGCAGTATTGGGAATCCCTTCAGTAAAGCCTAAGGAAACCCCAAGAGCTCCATTCACCGTAAGTACCTACTGATGGAATATAATTTAAATGGGAAAACCTTTTGATATAAATTGTAATTGTTTAAATGACGTCTCTTAGTAATTTTCTCGCTTTGCTACAGGTTGAGGGCCTGACTGAACTCTTGTCCCAGGTCCGTCGTCACTTGGTCCTTTTCCGTGAGTACATGACTGTTGGGCAGGCGAAGCGGGAGGCAGGAATGCAGACCCGAGGACAGCTGACCTCTTCCGAGTTTCTGCTCAAAGCTGCTGAGCTAATTGAGGACAAGGAAGTTGGGTTCAGTGCTGCGCATGGATTCCCAATAGTGGTGGCCCAGCTGTACGCCGAATGGGAGAGCCTGATCAACGACGTCCAGAACATTCTCACTCCAGCCGGATCTTTCAGCGCTTCAGCTCCAAATATTGGTAAGATTGGGGATTCTATATAATTCAAATTAGCCTTATTAATAGTCTCTCTTTTGATTTTAGGCGTAACTCCGTTCTTTCTGAAGCAACTGGGTGAGACGATTCGTGAGTCCCGAATGGCAGCCTTCATGGTCTTCATCCACCACCAGGAGGCTACTGATGGGGCCTTTAATGCCCACTTGCAATGAAATATTACCTGTGATGACGATGGCCATGCATGAATTACAAGGAAACTGATTAGCACGCTAATTACCAAAGATACACGGATCCGTCAGAATGACTGAAGAACTATTAATATTAGTGCTCATTTACAATATATATACATATATATATACAGAGGTATAAGAATTAGAGATACAAGCCCATCGATAGTATGTTTGCCGAAATTCGTTATTTAAAGTTATTATATATGTACAACTGTAAAATGCTCGTTTGGTGTAAAGGTGGATGAAAATATGGAAGGCATGCCCGTATTTGGCTATTTATAATTTACTTTTACTAATCTTTACAAATAAATATGAACGCATTCTAAATCTCAAAATTCTATTTGTGCCTATGAATGCCGTACTAATTTCCCACACCTTGTATTTAATCTGGCCCAGAAAACATGCGATATTATTAACTCAAAACAAAGTATAGAAATGAGGAAATCAACTGCATCTGTAGAATAGGCATCGAATAATATGACTCGAGTACGAATTCCGTAGTGACCAACTAAAGTATTAATTTCCAGGTGTTTCCTCATTCGCGATTTATGAGGTTAAAATCTACTTTCTGTGCATGCTTAAATAAGAGCTTCTCCAAACTCATGCTGAACATGCTGCAAAATAATCGCAACTTTCACTTTCTCGTTTCCCATAACAACGAGCTTAGAGGCCAATAACAATAGTTGTAACCGATGAGCCTGTTTATGTCTCTCATCATGCTGGCCCCGCCCCCCTCACCCCCTCTCTGGCCACCTAAAAGCCCGCCACGCTTTAGCTCCGCCCCTCTGCCGGCTCAGGATTGGCTGACCGGATCCCTCGGGAATCTTTAAAAGGGGCGACTGACCCTGAGAGAGCTCAGTTAGTTTTAAGTCTTCATCCTGTTCGGACGTACCGAGCTCTTCCTCTTCTGCAGTTTCCTTTCTCTTTTTTTTCTCAATTTTTTTTTTCTGTTGTGACTTCCCAAGTACTTCAACATGTCTTCTAGTAGCACTGTCCGAAAAATCAAGCACGCCCCGCGCTACGTCCCATCCCGCCGGCATATGCGCCGCCGCCCGGCCTCCGTCATCAAGATCCGCTCATCCCAGCTGAGCTTCCCGCCCGGCTTCCTCCTTATGGTAAGGTCACGTCACGTTACATTAGTGTGGTAGTTCAAATTAAGTTAGGTTAGGTTTGGAAAATGATGACTCTAGCTCTAGCCGTAAAGCGTCAATCTCATTCCTTTACAGTACCCTTCACTGGGGAGCCTGATGGACGTAAAGGTTGTTGACGAGATGCCTATGCCCGGGGCAAAGGTCACCCCGACTATTTTTCGGGACGAGGAGCAGAAGGGGATTCTGCCGCTTCTCTATGCGGCTGGCAATAATCCTCTTGAACTCTGGGACAAGCATGTAAGTACACCACAGTTCTAATTGGCGCCACGAAACTGCATTATATTTTAGCATAAATATTCATTCCGGTAGAAAAATCTACAATTTATCAAGAAAACTATACATTCTAGCAGAAACGATATGCATTAAAGTGGGACAAATATGAATTATAACATAAAAATATCCATTTTAGTAGAAACAATATGCATTTTTATATTAATAATATGATTTCTATTATAAAATATGTATTCTAGCACGAAAAAGATAGTAGATTTTTGTATTAAACGTACGCATTCTACCTTTTGCGTTAAAAATGTACATTTTAGTTAGAATTAAACATTATGGGGTAAAGTGAGATTAAGGCAGATTAAGAGTTACTGTTTTTAGTAGATTAGGTTTAGCTTAGGTTATTATTTTTCGACGACCAAAAACTACTGAAATCCACTTTTCCGATAGTTTAAACTTTTGATAAACATTTAATATTTTTTAATGCAAAATAAAATAATAGCTTTTCTAATATGTGAATATAATAGATTTATACATTATAAGCTCAATTGGTTATCTCACCTGTCATGCCTTCACCTTGTATAAGTTAGCACTAAGGAACTAATGTATTTGCTCCGGTGGGTAAGTACCTAGAGCAACTGGCAGTTCAGGTTAAGCAATTGTTACTTGTACACTGAGCAGTGATCATGATGGTTATCAAGTAAGCGTAGATACGTAGTCTGATGCTAGTACTACCGTAAGCCGTAATAGTACATAATGCTAGTTGGAAATATCGCTATCATTACCGAATACAGCACAATCATACAGCATGTCGCCCATAAAAAGCATGATTCTGCTATACATAGGCGCTTCAACTCGAGCGTAAACTTACATAGGTACTTACCTAGAACTACTACCTCTACTATTGTCGGTGAGTGCTTGAGCTACGAAAGCTAGTAAAATAGATATAGGTACATGCTCTAGGTACTTACCTACCGGAGCAAATACATTAGTAGGTAAGTACCTAGAGCATGTACCTATACCTATTTTAATAGCTTTCGTAGCTCAAGCACTAACAAACAATAGTAGAGGTAGCAATTCTAGGTAAGTACCTATGCAAGTTTACGCTCGAGTTGAAGCGCCTATGTATAGCAGAATCATGCTTTTTATGGGCGACATGCTTTATGATTGTGCTGTATTCGGTAATGATAGCGATATTTCCAACTAGCATTATGTACTATTACGGCTTACGGTAGTACTAGCATCAGATCGCGTATCTACGCTTACTTGATAACCATCATGATCACTGCTCACTGTACAAGTAACAATTGCTTAACCTTAACGATTGATTCTACTACTTGTACGAGGAGAAACCTAGGTAGCTACAGGTATTACCTACCTACATATGTATATGGTTAACCCGTAGCGGGTTATTACAAAATCTTCCGTTGAGGTCCATTGGATTCCAATTGTAAGTTGTAAACCGCATAGTGTTATCAAATGTCCAATATTATACAGTTTTTGATTCGTATAACAAAGTATAGGTATAAATCGTATTGACAACACTGTCCTTGTGAGTTGTGAGCCTGCGTATTGGCTTATTTATATTTGTAATCCATTGGATCATAAAGATTTCCCAATTTTCGTTGATTTTTTTTTTACTTATTATATTTTCTACGAATTAAGGCTTCTCTCGATCAATTACTGAATTTGATGTAGTATTAGTTGAGGAAGGATTACCAAAAATCCCGAAAGGTTTAAACGCAAGGAGCGCGACATATACATTTTCAAAGTAGCATAAATTACATTTGTAATCCAACGTAACGCATATGTTCTAACTATGTTGGTACTACTCCAATAATACTTGTGTCGTTTAGGTTGGTCTTGGTGGCCATGTGAAGAGAGTCCCGGACGAGCTGCTTCGTGGAGAGAAGGTCCTGGATATCTTTTCCAAAAACACACAAACAACCTTCATTACGTGCCCAAGGACCTACAACCAAACCCTCGGGATCCGGCTCCCTATCTTCGTCATTGGGATCAAGTACGTATTCCGACCGCTCCTGTTCACGGTCTCCGTAAGTTCCGCCTCATATTTAATAGTAACTTATGGCCCAATTTGGAGAAGGCATGGTCTTAACCGGGATTTTTCTCCTTGCCAAATTCAGTTTACTGATAGCCACGGGGTCTGGCGCCGGATGTCGTTTTCCAATCACTTGCCCAACTTACTAATCAATCCAGTCCTGGGTTACTTTAAGCTCAACTTACTGTCTGGCTGGAACGAAGTAAGTCAATCAAGGGATTAACAAGAAGGCGAATAGTTGAGTTTTTTCGTGGCCAAAATACAGAGGAATATTTAAACGATCTTAAATTAATTCGAAATCTCTCACCAATTAGAGCAGATTTCCTCACCAAGGTTTTGAAATGTTTCAAATAGGATAATTTTAATTCCGTTAATTATTGTAAAATAAATAATCTTTTGCTCAAAATAAGTTTCGAATGATTGGTGAGTAATTTACTGTAAGTAATTGGTGACGAAATCTATTTTAATTGTTGAGAGATTTCGAATAAGTTAACAGACTATTTTTGGTGGTGACAGAAATTGGTGGAATTTAGTTTTGTAATATTCATAACTTCGCACAAATTCAAATCCAATTTATTTGACAAAACTACTGTGTATTTGGGAGCCTAATTTTCCCTCTTTCCTTAGTTTCGGATCGACATGCCTAAGTTTGCTCACGAATTCTTCGATACGGACTACGTCGAAGCCAACCGTGTTCAGATCCAGGCTTGCTGTCGTGTCAAAGTTGTAAGTAATACATAATATCTTTAAAAAGTTGATATTAGTGCCGCCTCATGACTCATAACCAAAAAATCTTAACTTTAGCCCAAACAAAATATGGAAATGAATATATCAAATAAGTATACATGTTGGACAAAAATATTTTAGTCGGTCACAAGGAGATTCAAAGGCGAGTCAACTTCCATACCTGACTCGAGTCATATTCTTTGGTGCACCAGAGTACATTTTATATTTTTGTCATTTCCATACTTTATTCGGGCTAACGTCTTTATTGTTTGGGCAGCATTAAATATAAACCAGTAAATACAAATACAATAGTAGCCCCAGCACCAGAAATTCTGTGGAGTAACAGTAACAGTGGATTGGACAGTGGACAATAACGCAAGTATAGATTTAGAAGTAACCTTGAAAATCCATGACCATGCATTGAAACTTATTTCATTAGAAAGTAGGAATTTTTCAATTTGACGAAGATTCATCTTCCAAATAACCCATGTTAGCATGTTAGTAACTTTTACTTTCCTTATTTTTTGTTTCAAATATAAATTACCACCTACAGTAGAGTAACTACTAAATACTTTTACCCACGTACATAAAACATATGCAAGAGTAACTTTTATTTTCCTTAGTCATGCTAGAGTGCAGCCAAGTTTGTTTAAGGCACTACTGACGAAATTTTCAGAATTGTAACAAAGAGCTAACAGGTATCCATAGAGGAAAACCTCCCTATGCGCAATAGGTGGCGCATAGGCGCACAAAGTGCGCCGAGGCACCCGACCGTGCGGCGCCCGTGTGCCATGCGCTGAGTTTTTTTTTAGAAGTAAAATTGTAAATAAATTAAAAGCGAAAAGATTATGTTTATTGCTCAAACAAAACAATGTTAAATAAAAAATGCACCAGGAAAAAGTGCAAATTCACCCCGAGCGGATGCATCCGTATTTAAACGTGCGTTAGAAAATAGGCTCCGGATAAGGTACTTAAAGGTCAGCTAACTCCGGAACCC
>JAQFZY010001965.1:0-13267 GCA_034696285.1 Hypogastrura burkilli | reverse complement strand
TAGTACATATTATAGAGGGGGAACCTCAGTTTAGAAATTAATTTAATTACATGAATATGTTTGTATTGGAGTGATGACCCAGGATAAGCCTGGACTCTGAGGATTCTCGTATCCGCATAATTTGGCGTGCCTATGATTCTGGCGCCTCCTGGACTTCGAGAATGGGCGGCGGATGGAGGAGCTGCCACTGGACGCCATCGGCGGTCGTGCCCGACTCCGGCCCGCCTTCCGCCTCCGAATGGCCAAACTTCCTCTGGTGACGGGCCAGGGAGCCCTTGGCCGTGTAGGAGGCGGGACAGGCGGGACAGGCGTAGGGCCACAGGCTGCTCTCCCCCGAGTGGCTCTTCAAGTAGTGACGACTGTAGGCAACTGGAAGGAATATTTAAGGGCTTAACGATAATAGTGCCCAATCTTTTAGTTTTAATTATACAAACTAGATAGTTAGGAAACCTAGGTCTGAGCCTTACGTTTTGTGGTGAATGCCTTGTCGCAGCTGGGACAGGCGAAGGGCGTTTCCTCCGTATGAGCCCGCTCGTGATGGACCAGACTTGCTGAAAATGAGCGGAATCCTGTAATTAATGACTTGGGCCTGTTTGGGCTAAACTATTTAATAGATGTATGACTTGCCTGCTGACCGCAGAACCTTCTGGCAGGTCCGGCACTTGAGCCCTTCCGGGTAATCCCTGTGGATTTTCATGTGCATCTTCAGCGTGCCTAAAAGACGGGAAATAGAGGCCTTAATTCCAATATTGGGAATTGTCACATTATTGCGGGTACGAAGACCGGGACTCGTCTTACGTTTGGCTCCGAAGCCCTTTCCGCAGGTCTGACAAGGGAACGGCTTCTCGGGCATTGTTTCTGGTGACGACCCCGGGTCAACAGTCGTAGGCTCACCAGGATCTTCAGGAGCCTCATCTGCGTCCGAATCTGCATGGAAGCACATGGAAAGAATTAGCATAGATATACAAATAGACGTCGATAGGGAACTCTGTAGGGAATTGACGAGCGGGCATTTGCATAGTTAACTATTATTTTTCGGACATCGTCTCTCCTAGGGCCCTAGAACTTGGGATCTATCCGAGTCATGTCAATCTGACCTCATGTACCCTCTTGTACTTGGCAGACTTCAGGGTTTCCCCTACTTTTTGAACTCTGTGGATATTTTTGCCTATTTCTGTCCTTTTCTCATATTGCCACAGCTTCCGTACATCATACATACTATGTATAATATATGTAATATGTATAATATGTCCCAGGAAATGTCAATATCGGCTTAAAGAAGGAAAATAAATTTTTTATAGAATTACGAATTAATCTGATCATGTTCCAATTACATGTTTTAGGCATATTTTCAAATTTTATGCATTTTCTTTAAATTTTCCGCATATTTTTCAAAGTGTATGTATATTCTATGTATAAATTCATAGATTTCTCAAATTTAGTGTACATGCTTTAAATGATGTGACTATTTCTCAAGTTTCGTGAGTATTTCTCAAATTTCTGTAGATATTCTTTAAATGTTGTGCATATTTCTCAAATGTATAATTTGGAGTAAGCGTCTCTGTGTTGACTATGGATGAGCTCTGTTTCGGTTGCCCAGAATTGTGAGAATCTTGACGCCGCCTAGCTTTTCTCTTTTCTGTTCCATTAGAAATATTAAGATAGAGAAGCCTGAATTAGATATGCCGGTGCCGGAGTGCAAAGAACCAGTCGTAGGCACTACACCGAATTCTCATTACTGAATCATTTCTACTCAAATCACTATGTATAGTACATATACGTCTCAATGGCACTCTCAATTACTTTTACGGTAGTCATGAGTAAGGAACGGATTAATATTCCCTTACAAACCTTGAAAGATGATGTTATTATGCCCTAAAAAAACAGGGAAAATATGCCCTTAAAAACGGTAAATATGTCCTTAAAAACCCCAAAATATGCTTTTAAAACACAAAATATGCTCTAAAAAAATTATATGCAAAAAAAATTAGATTTGCTCCCAAGCATAAAATGTGCGGGGAGAAATACGCATTTACGCGCACGAAACAATTAATATATTCAACAAATTAACTATTGCAATTTTTTTGTGGTTGTAAGAGTATAATTTTTAGCGTAAAAAGTCACCAAAATTAAAAAAACAAACATTAATTTTCCTTAAATATGCACTAAAAACACGAAAAGTGCCAAATATGATTCTATGTCGTAAAAGTCCAAAATATGCTAAAATATGTCAAATAAAACTGTATATATGAGGTCTTACTGACCGAATTCGTGGAGATCTGGCAAAAGATTTGCAATAGTCATACGTCATAAGAACATGCTTTTATGTCGAAACCCGTTCCTTAGTCATGAGTCATGAGTGCATGGACAGTAGAGAATATTAAAACAAGCCTCCGTCATAATCATCAGTTATCAACGACAAAATAAATGATTTAAATAATTGAAAATTAACTGAGGACCGGATGAAGTGAGAGATAGCAGAAGGCAGTTTAAATAGTAGTCGATGTCAATATAAATAGTCGAGTCTAAAAATAAGTGATTTCTTCGACCCTCCTCAAACACTAATTCTTGATTTAACTAATTGAGATGAGTCACTGAGCTGTATCTACAGAGATCCATAGTCACAAGTCGCAACCTATGCAGTTCAATGGAATCCCAAGCAGAATAATGGAGATCCTGTCCGATAATATACATAGATAGGATGCTACTCATGGACTTGATTCCTACATATGTAAAGATGGTCAAAGTTCGGTGTTCGGTCATTGGCCGTTCCGTCCTATGGCCCGCCTAAAGGAGAAGACTGTACTACTATATATAGATACAGACTAGATGGCTTACCCTCCTTGACCTTCCTGGCCTTCCTGGCCCTGACCTTCTTCTTGTGACCCTCGAGGTTGGCCTGGAGGCCCTTGAGCCGGCCCCTCAGGACCTTGTTCTGCTCCACCTTGGGACCCCGCCCATAGACGACGGGTGAGGTCCGGACCCTCTTCCCGGCCCGCCCCCGGCCCCTCCCCGTCTTCTCCGCGAGGCTCATGTTCCCAAAGTCCGCGTCCGGCACGTTCTCCTTCCCCTCCCCGCCCTCTGACCCCGAATCCGAGTCGTACTCCGCGTCCTCCTCCATGGAGTAGGCGGCCAGGGCACGGGCCAGGATCGGGGACAAAGGCTCCTCCTCTCGGCTGTTCAGCTCAACCTGCTCCAGCCCGGCCGCGGCCGTCATGGCCATGCTCAGGAGGTCAAGGGGACCGGACGGGACCGGGTCAGGCATGGCCATGCTCAGGAGGTCAGGCGGCATGGACGGCAGCGGGCCAGGCATGGCCATGCTCAGGAGGTCAGAGGGTATGGACGGCAGTGGGCTAGGAACGGCCATGCTCAGGAGGTCAGAGGGCATGGACGGCAGTGGGCTAGGAACGGCCATGCTCAGGAGGTCAGAGGGCATGGACGGCAGTTGGCCAGGCATGGCCATCCTCAGGAGGTCAGAGGGCATGGACGGCAGCGGGCTAGGCATGGCCATGCTCAGGAGTTCAGACGGCACGGACGGCGACGGGCCAGGCCTGGCCATGCTCAGGTGGTCATGGGGAATGGCTATGCTGAGGAGATCAGGGGGCATGGCCATGCTGAGGAGATCAGGGGGCATGGCCATGCTCAGGAGGTCAGTGGGCATGGACGGCAGCGGCCCAGGCATGGCCTCGGAACTCGTGCCCGGCAGCGGGTGGCTGTAGTAGCGGAGATGACGCATGGCTGAGGTCAGGGAATGGGAGGAACTGACTGAGGCTCGACCTGAAGGACCGGACTCGGATCCTAGACTGACGATGGAAGGCTCTGAGGAACTACGAAGAGTCCTCTCTCTCTATCTCAACTATGCAAAGCTACTCCTATCCCTCTGATTACTATTTACATGGCCAAAGGAAGAAGGATCGTTATCTTGTGCCAGCTACAAGATAGAAATGAGGATGACTCAAGCTAAGGATCGTACAATACAATCAGAATGGGAGAAGTAGCTCTGGAAGTTTCTTGTTCCCAAATTAATCCCATTTGAATTGATTGGGAGACAGGTCGACCCCTATGGTCTGAAAACTGAAATGGTTCTCCTAATTTCTAGCTAGTAGCTGGCCCTAAATTTAAGAATGATAGCTAGCCTATAGCTAGTCCTACAAGCGCGCCCAATGAACTCCCTCAACTTCTACGCAGTAAGGTAAATAAGTGAATAGTAATGAGGACAGGACGGGCCGCTCTTTATTTCCATGCCTCCCTCCTCAGTTCCCTCCTGAGTGGAATGTGAGTTGTTCCTTGACATTGGTCCAATTGGTGAGGTTATTGACTACAGTTCATTGGGTTGAGGTACTATGTCGATGTCCCCTCTCACTCGTAGAGCCACGGGTCCTCGACGCTCTTCCACTTGGTGAGCTCGGCGGGCTTGAACCAGAGGCCGATCTCCTTCTTGGCCGCCTCGACGGAGTCAGAGCCGTGGATGATGTTCCGGCCGACCTGGATGCAGAAGTCACCGCGGATGGTCCCGGGCAAGGACTGGGCCGGGTTCGTCTCACCCATCATCTGTCGGCCCGTCTTCACCACGTTCAGACCTTCCCAGACCTTAATAAGTACAAGATTAATATGATTATTTGTATATTAAGTCGAGACCCAGGTAGTAGGAATGGCAGGGAGACTGACCATGGGGACCACGGGCCCAGAGCCCATGTACTTGACCAGGCTGGGGAAGAAGGGGCGGGCAGAGAGGTCCTCGTAGTGCTTCTTCAAAAGACTCTCTTCGGCCTACAAAGGAGGAACAAGACATTGGGACTCAGACATAAAGACATCGAACTCCTCCACAGACTATAATATAATATACTAGACACACTTAGGAAGTCCTATTCATTAATCACTAAAGTTACAATAGACTAAGAATATTATTACTCTAATACTTAGCGCTCCCATTTGAAGTATCACCAATTAATTCGAAATCTCGCACAAATCAAAGCGGATCTCCTCACCAATCCCACCTAATTACTCATCAATCATTGGAAACCAAAATATGACTTATAGTGGACAATAATTAACGGAATTGGAATTCTCTGATTTGAAAGTTGTCAAAACCTTTGAGAGATATGGAATTAGTTGGTGATGGTTCAAATATTCCTCAATACTTAGTAGGTAGCTGATAGGCGATAATTGATAGTACGGGAGCCCCTCTCTTCCGTCAGTCTGAACCCAAACCATGTTTTAATTTAGGATTCAAATCATTACTAATGATCCCTTGTGGAAGAGCTTCCATTATGTAGATTCAGATTAGAGCCTGGCCCATTTTGGAGCCCGAGCTCTAATCTGTAGCCTGTAGCCCAACCTCTGGCCGACCTTGGACATGTCCTCCTAATTTTTTGCTCCTAAGCCTAGCGTAGGTAATTGAAGGTGGCCATGCCGTGCCATGTGACACAAGAGCCATGCCTTCCTCCTTCCGTGCCGGCTGAAATATTCTCATTTTGGGTTGGAACGTTCTGACAGAAACGGAGGCGGGTGTAATGTCAAAGGTCAACTTAAGTAAGAGGAGGAAGATTGTAACTCCTCTCATAGTACCTACATAGGTAGGTCCCTCCGTAGTTCTAATTAATTGGGACTTCCTGGATGACTACTCACCATTTGCATGCGGATGGCGATGAGCTTGAAGCCCTTCTGCTCAAACCGCTTGATGATCTCCCCCACGAGCCCACGCTGGACACCGTCTGCTCAAAATAAGCAACTCTTTAATATTTAACCAGAGAATGAGACATGAGGTTAGGGACACATATGGTCCAGGGCCTACCTGGTTTGACCATGATGAAGGTCCGCTCTCGTTCGGGGTCTCCGGCCATTGTAGTGTGACAGGAGGGATGTGCTGGGTCGAGATCCGAGTCCTCTGGGGGTTCTGTGGGTGACCTGAAGGGACAGCTCTTCTGTGATCCGACGACGGAGATGAGGAGAGCCAGGGATGTGAGTCCAAGGACCGCAGAACAGAAAGTGGATGGAAGAGCCATGCTAAACTCGAGCCGAGGACGGACGGATCTAGCAGAATGCATGGCAGAATGCTCTACAGTCTACTTCATCATCTCTCTACTATTATGTAGCTATAGGATGTACAGGGAGGCTCTCTAATCATTGGATGGTCATCCGGATTTAATTGGAGCGGACCAAATAACCTCGACCTTAATCACGCTCATATCGGCTGGGACTACCTCAAACAGGTATGAGCCTCATTCAGTACGACCTTATTTGGCCTGCTCAAATTAAATCCGGAGGACCGTCCCGCTACAATTCAAAACCTCACTGTATGTGCGTATGTAGACCTACATTTACGTACAGTCAGTCTACACTAGAGCAGCAGGAGGAGCCGTGCTGTACTGTACTCTGTACTACGATCTACGATGATGGGCCATCACGATCACAAGTCCATCATCATCTCCGTCCACTACAACTAATCCTATGGCTCAAATGAATGGCTGTACTACTGGGCATGTAATACTAAATAACTAAGTAAGGCTTTTAGCAATAGAGGCATGTCCGGGCAAACTCTCCTTTTGAATGTGAGTAAGTATATGAAAGAGGCTCTGCTTTTATTTTGTTGTGTCTTAGCGGCGGAGTATGAAAATATAGCTTTTTCAATACCAGTACCAAAGTAAGTATCATAAATAGGCGTACACTTAAGAGTTACATATTCCGTTCTGTAGTCTTCCGGGATCCGTGAGCTGAGTTTGGAGATCTGAGCCTGTCTATGAGCCCGGAGTCTGGGCCGGGGAGCTCTCGTAGAGGATGATCGGCTCATCGTCGTCGGACGGGCCCTGGTTCCCGTCATTTGTGGACAAGTCGTCGTCCCCATCTGAGGAGTCAGAGGAGGAGGAGGACTCGAGGTCACCGTAGTTGGGGTTCCCCATGAGCTCCATCCCTCTCTCAGCCTTCTCCTTCTCTAAAGAACAGAATTAGATAATTATTCTATTTATTAGGCCATCTATTCTCTAGCTTTTGATCAATAATATAGAAATTAGCACAAATATTTATTATTCAAATTGGTGGAAATGTTGTTCGGAACGTTCAACCAGACTCCCACAAATTGAAATGGAATTTAGTTGACAACCTCAATTTCCGTATTACGTGTATCTAATACTAAGGACCTGGGAAATACAAAAAACAGCTGCGATATATATATTTGGAAATAGTTTGGGAAAATAAATTGTGTTTGAATTTATGAGCGAGCGGGTAAGAACATTCCGAAAAACATTTCCACCGTTTTCTGCTCCTTCCTATTTTTTAGCTGGATTTAATTATAACTTGGCTCCCAGAATCAATATCGGCTCAAGTGATATTTTAGCGTCCAAGAGAAATACAGTCAAATGACTATTTTTCCCGAGCCGAGCTCACCCTCCACGTCCTTCAGGAAGAACTCGAAAATGTCCTCGTGGTAGGCCCGGGTCTCATTGGGCAGGTTGGAGGGCCAGAGGTCCTTCTCGACGAGGCGCCGGAGGTCCTTGGGTGAAATGATGCAGAAGATCTCTCCCTTGACCTTCTGGCCCTCCTCGACGGGGTCAATTACTAGGATGTCGTCCTTCTTGAGGTAGACGAGGTGCCGGAACTTCTTGGGCATGGAGACCAAGTAGGTGTCCTCCAGGAAGTAGCCGGAGGTCCAGTAGAAGACCGTCACGCTGTGGAGGTTGTTCCCGACCCCGCGGACGTACTTCCCGAGGAGCTGGGACGGGGACGGGACGTAGTCCTCCTCCCGCCGGTCCAGCGTCACGTACTTTTTCTTGAGAGCCGAGGCCAGGCTCATGGTGTCAGGAAGCAGGGAGCCCTTCCTGACGAACAAAATCATATATTCAGTTTATGGTCATACTGTAGACAAATACAGGAGTAATAATACATGGAATAGCGAACGCTAACGTCAATGGTCAAACGTGTGTAGGCGTACCTACCTCGTTAAAGATACCTGGACAGAAATACTACGTTCAACGTATTGGGTCCCTTTAGTTTTTTGGTATAGCTGACCCGGATCCCTCAGAGTTGACCTTTTGACCAAAGAGTAGAAACAGGGAGTGGAACAACCTAGATTCGATTGGAAAAGGGTGACGTCCTGTTGGTAAAACTATTCCGTACCACCCGCAGAGCCAGAACTTTCGTCTCAATGTCAAAATTAAATCCTCTACGCTGCTTTAAATTAAAATTAAAAGTTAGTAATCATAATTATTAGCCAGTATTTAACTCCGTTTTAGTTATAATCACTAATTGTGGGCTCTGAGAGGGAATTCAGAAGACTGGGATGGTAGTCGAGTTTGAATTGCGGGAGGTGCGGAATAGTGAGATGACATAGAAGAAGGTATTCCCGATTCCAGCCTTCGCGTCGCCGTCGTCCTGAAGGAGGCACAAGGCACATTTTGCTCGAATTTTCCTCTCTTGGCAGAATCTGGGACCAAAGTTCCCAATTCAAGGCTCAGATGGCAGAAAGCTTGGAATTGGTTTCACCGCCGCGCCGTACCCAAGAGCATTATTTTGAAACAATAGTGATTAGATCATGTGTCCATGCGTAGCCCAACAGCGTGAATGAGAGGAGCAGTACACTACTGTTGGTGGATACCGAACCAAACGCTCCTGTGGACGCCCCTGGCAGACTATTTGGGCCCATTTGTTTTTGTGTTAGTGAAATACTAGTATTGAAATGAAGGCACTTTTAGCGTCGGCAACTGCTTATAAATAACTTTTTTTTAAATATAGAGCAACATTTTGGAAAAGTGTCAAGCAATACTGGTACGAAATCAAGTCCCCCATAATCACCGTCATTGCAAGACGACCCAAAGCAAATGCAACAGCTTGACTTTTATTCTTCGGAACAATCATCTTCGAAGGCCTAATTATCCATAAACATTTGAAATATTACAGTATCAAAGTTATCTCAGGATTTCGTTGAACCAGTGACATAATCGTAAAAGCGAGACATGTCAAAAATTATATTTTTCCAACAGCCGGATTCAATCTTAGTCGTAGTGCCCGAATCGGATTCAATGATCAGGAGTTTAGGTTGAACTTGATCCTCCATTGAAAAGCTTTCCCTCCATATACGACGAAGTGCATGGACGTAGCCTAGGTTTGCCTTTTCTGAATTACTCCGAAAGCGTTCCATCCCAAAAGCTTGGAGAGCCCTTCGGAATCCATAGTCGGGACTCAATCAAAGCCATTTTCCACCCAAGGGTTTCCTCAGGATTGGTCTCCGAGGCCTTGAAGCTGTTCCGCTCCGTTATAGACATGACCCGGGTAGTGAAACCAATGTTCCGCGTGAGCGTTTCAATCTGACCCCTCTCGACGTCAAACAAGGGACTCCTCGCAATGATGGATGCCTTCCGGACATCCATCTTTGTTCTGTTCTTAAATCCTGTTCTGTTCCATCCTGTTCAGAAAAGCTTCCCACAGTTCGGAAGAGCATTGGTTTTGGTGAGCAGGCGTTTGGTATAGAGCTTTTCGTCCCGGAACTCCTGGTGGACGACGTCCACGAACAAGACATGAAGACTGTGTATTGATTCGGATAGCGCTGGAAGAACCCAAGGGCAACGTGGGTTCGGGGAAGTGGATAAGATGTAGAGTTCAAATGTCTTCACCATTTTCCGCCTATTAGTTCAAGCGAAGGAATATTAAATTTTTTGAAATTATCATAGTACCTGATAGTAATGATTAACAAATATTTCAATAGTTACACAACAGTACCTATAGTCTTAGTTTTGCGTCATACCTCATGTCCCATAAATTAAATCGATATCGATAAAAAATGCTCCTAGTAAAAAGTCGCTGAGTGTTCCTGAGTGTGCTCGAAGAAGGACGAAACAAGTCCAATTCATGTTCATATAGTTCATATATATACTAGTTCACAGAACTATAGATATTAAAATGATGATGAATCAGAATAGGGACAAGCATCTTTAATTTCGAATTTAAAATTATTTCTACGCATCCCGTTGTAAAACAAATGTTACCATTCGAAAGAGCATAAAATGCCGGGTTCGACTCAACAATTTACACATATAGACATATAGATTAAATGTACTCCGAACTCCGATTTAACGAAGTTGTAAAATGTAAGTGATTTGAGCAAAGAAATTCTTTCACAGCCCCAGTCTCGCACTCTGTGGTAAAGTCAAAGTGTATGGGAACTTTAAAACGCACATGTATTGAAACCTGAAACCTAACAGTCTCACTAAATCTCTCCGCCTGTACGCACTCTCCCCACCCGTCCCCACCCTAAATATTTTATAATTATTACACGATAAATCGTGTTTATGTCCGTTTAGTTATTGTTATACGTACAGGAATAATGTATTAATGAAATAAAAACGAAAAACATAATTATATCTAACGACAGTTCATGGTGCATAAATAGTATATGGTAATCGTGTAAAATTTGTGTTTAAGGTCTCTTTTAATTAGAGTTTTAATTTCTAACTGTAAAATACTTTGTTTGTATACGTATAATAATAAATTAGTGCAGAAAAATATGACTTATCGTGCAAAAGTGATGAAATAAGCAGGGTGGGGACGAGTGGGGAGAGTGGGGACAGGCGGGGAGTTTTAGTGAGACCGAAACCTAATGTGAATGTCAATGTCGCAAGTGACAGCGAACTTGTACTTGTGATTAAAGGCACAGACTTACACGTTGACATCTGAGAATGGAAGTCTCAACATTGGCTGCGGTTCAAGTTGAAGATGAAGAGGTCAGTCCAGATATTGAGGAGTCCGGAGTCGGAGTTTTACGAACAGGATCCCAAGAGTCTTCCTCATCCTCTACTAGAAGAGCCAGTCTGAATAAGGATGATGAAACAGCCGGCTTGTCCAAAAAAGCGGCAAAAAGGCTTGCCAAAAAGGCCAAATGGGAAGAGAGCAAGAAACTGAAGAGGTAGTTGACCGAATTCGGTTTTCTTGACTCGTTACTCACTTGCTTATTTCTGTGGTAATAAATATGTGGCTAAGTGGCATTAACAGGTCGCCCTGATATACTAACGGTCTTAAACATTATATTTTCCATATTATAATAATATAGGGTCAAACAACGAGCCAAGAAAAAGGAACAGAATCAGAGAAGAGCTGGGACAGAATTCTCAAGGAAGGCACTCAAGCTCAAGAAAATGGCGAACAGTAGCTGTAAAATTGGAGTTGTGATTGACCTTTCCTTTGATGAGTACATGAAGGAGAAGGTATGAGTAAGGAAAGGAGCCGGCCAGCAGCGGCCAAGTATTATTGATGCAAGTCACTAAAACACGTTCTAGTATTGAGTCAGTGAGTGGGAATTACTAATGGAGAGATGATCTTAATAAATTAATAGGATATTGCCAAAACAGTCAAGCAAGTGAATCGATGTTACAGCATCAACAGGAGACAACCTGAGCCGCTCCAACTGCACGTCACAAGCTTTGCTGGAGAGTCAGCCAAAGTGATGGAAAAGCACGAAGGATTTAGTAATTGGGATGTAAGAATAAGGCGTCGAATGTTAACTGTACAAATATTATATTAGTCTAATCTGTATATCATACAAAGGTCTAAGGTGTCCATCTTACACACCGTTACAGCTACACTTTCACTCGAAGGCTTATGACGAAATCTTTGATCCATCAAGCATGATTTACCTAACAAGTGACTCGGAGAACGTGATTGAGACTCTTGAGCCGAATAAGTATTATATAATCGGTGGGCTAGTGGATCATAATTCCAAAAAAGTGAGTTTTCGAGTTATGTAACCATTTCTCTGATTGGTCCCGTATTTAGATTATGACTATATATTTAAAATGCAATTTGGGTTTAGGGTCTGTGTCATGAGCTCGCCGTGAAGAAGGGGATTAATCATGCTCGACTGCCAATTGACGACTTTATTGAAATGAAGACTCGGAAGGTTTTCACCATAAACCACGGTAGGTCCTATTATTTGTAAAGCACCTCTAATTCATTCTCTATTTTTCAATACGTAGCTTTTACAATGATTGGTATACGCTTCCATAAACATGTTTATTGTATTGTACCCTTGTAGTGTTTGAAATGATCGCAAGTGTATCCCAAGGAAAATCTTGGGAGGAGTCACTAATCACAGTTATTCCTCAACGGAAAAGTGCAGAACTGAAAAGCGCTCAGCCCGCGGAACCTGAGGCAGATGATGACGATGCGGAGGACCCGTCATGCCGGGAACAGGATAGTTCAGGGTCAGACTAATATGTCCCGTACTACGAGGTTCTATATATTTTATGTTTCAAGAGATAAAGTGAAAGCAAATACATTCAAGTGATTTATTCATCAGATGGCTTCCGACTGGAAAGGAGATGTTTTTAGAGTTCCGAAAATGAGATTATTATCAATACATGCTACGTTTGGAATGGGAACAAATAATGTTTAATATACGATAAGTCGTAATTTTTTTTCTTTTGAATTGCAAACTTACTTTCAGTCGTGTCCTATTTTCTGGCATGCTTCCTTTCATGTACCGTTTATACTCATATTTAGTTTAGTATTTATACTATAGCAGCAGCTGTCTGTAGTAACTACAGATAGGAGTATTAATATTAATTGTTAATTGCCGTCGTTTTGTTTTCGTAGCTTATGGTTTCTACCTGACTAACTCTATTCTAATGAAATTCTATTTTTATTTATTGTGAAGCTAAGTGATTATAATAAACTGATGTCCTAGCTATTAATACTAAAGAACTCTATTTTCAGGAATATTCATCATGCATCTGGTCCTTGACCCATTAATTTATAAGCATGTAGGTACCTACCGGCTTCGGAAAGGGCTGAAGGCTAATCTCAGTTTCATTTACACGTTATACTACTTGCTGGATTTGAATGAACCTGAAGTCAAGGCTCAAGACCATGATTAGGATATACAGAACTCTGTAATGGAGGATGTTAAGTTATTGGTATTATTATATCATGTTATAAAGTGAGATAAGATTCATCATGTACTCTTTTTCGATAACCCTGTCGGCACAGGTAAGAGAGCTTTAGCTTTTCGTAAATGCCCATTTCTTGTAAACACACATTTTCCTCAATTCCAGGGTTCAGCTTCACAAAGAACGAAAAAGGCTTTGCCAGGACCGCGGCGGACGTGACAGATGGGCCCTACAGCGCCCTTACGCAGTTCTACCAACTCTTTCCCGTGTAGAATTTTTGTGGTTCCTACTACTGATGACTAACTTTTAGAGATAATGTCAGTAGCTCCCTGTCTCCAAAAATTACACGAAAAAGTAGGCAGGGACTTGCTGGATAACAAACTGTGTATTTATTT
>JAQFZY010001964.1:0-13268 GCA_034696285.1 Hypogastrura burkilli | reverse complement strand
GACCATGGTCGTACGTTTGCTTGCGCAAATTTTAAGTCATCGTGGGTTATAGAGATAGGGCGTTCTGGACTAAATATGTATAATAATATATTGTTAATAATTCAAGGGTTTCAGAGTAAATCTTATTTAAATATTTGGGTCATTTTACGTAAATAAATACCGATCTATGCTCATTACGTGTTCTACTGTATTTAGGCATTACCTACAGGTGCATTGTTTGAAACATTTAATTTTAATATCGGTTTCAATCTTGGATTTTTAAACATATCCTATATATAAAGACGCGGAAGGAACTTGCTAAGGGGTGATATGTCACATGAATATTGCTATTTTTTGCTGAACGATCCGGGGTAAATGGGTTTAAGCCGAGTGACCGAATTAGGTATACCTCTTCGGGTTATCGTTGTGCCCGTCAAAAGCCGATACAAGCGTTATTGCCGCAAATAATTTGCATTCGGCGCCAACGGCATCACTGGGCCCGTCCGTACCCGATCCGACAGTCGTTTTCTCAAATAAACCGATTTCGAGGCCAGCGGCACCACTACTGGGTCCATCCAAACCCGATCCGACCTCTATCTTGTCATAAAGAATTTGATTTAGACGCCCCTGACTCGCTCGAACATGATTGGCTGCCAGGCACGGGAACCTGCATCCATGTGGCCGCGACCCCTATCACCCAATTGGGAAAAAGCTCGCGAGTTCGATTAGTAACAGATGTAAGTACATTTTTTTTTTTGCTGAAAGTCATCTTTTATTTGGAATCTTCTTTATTCGGCGCAGATGTGAACTTGACCCGGAATAAACTAAAAACCGCTATAAATCGGAGGACCATCCACTTAGATTTCGCTGAATCTATTTTTAAAACCATCGTCTAGTCGAGGTGAGGTGGATCAGCTGGTATCAAAAGACTTGAATTATCTCGGTTTAAAACTGATAAAACCGAAAAATCTGGTTTTTCCGGTATTTACAGCATATGCCAGGTTTCCATTCAGTTTTTAAACAGTAATTTAGTGTTGGCAAGTTTTATAGTACCTATTCCTGCCAGAAACTCGAAAAAACAGGGCATTACCAAAATCCATTATAGGTACCCTAGTGTATTTCGGCATGACGAACCGACGGACGACGGGCAAACTTGACATTTACGTATTTTATAGCAAGTTCGAGCCCAAAGCCCAACCTCGTCACTATACTAGTTCCATAAATATGTTCTTTCCTGTGTGTACTGCCCGCAGTGTTTCGAGTATTCATCAAGTGATAAATCACCCCGATGAAAATAGTATTTTTATCACTTTTCATCCGAGGGGTTTGCTGATATAAAGTGATAACAACTATTTTAATGAAAAACCAACTTGGGTTATGTTCAGATACAGATAGTGGCAATAATGAGTGAAAACAAGCGCGATTTTTCAATTATGTCTGTAATGTTTAAAAAGAGCAGTTCACTTTTCCGGATTTCAGGGAGGGTTATAGTTACATTTACATAGCAATAGTTGGATATGACTAACGGATTTCTAGTAGTGAATCAGCTGAAAACTAAATAGGTAGTAGATAAAACGTCGCTGAGACCGAAAGTTGTAATTTAATTCATGCTTATTTGTTAAATTAAATTAAATTTTTGCTTATTTTGAATTTGGCGCACTTCCGACATTTTTATCTCTTTATATCGTTTTATTATATTTTATTAGTAAAAGATAAAAAGTGTTAAAAAAGGTTCAAAGTGGTAGAAAGTCTAACCACTGGCCTGCTGCCCCTTCTTATGTTCTTATGCATAGGCACTAGGCACGCCTGCATCATGCATTAGTATGGCTCGCAAAAATATTATGCAGTTTCGTCCGTGCCGAGCAAAAGCAAAGGCACTACGACCACATACATACTACATAGGTATTAAGATAAGTCATTCCGTTCTTCTGTGCTCGTTTTGCTTTCCTTTGGGCTGTTCTAGGCTATCCTGTTCGTGGACTCCGAAAAGGTTTCCGCGAGGAAACAACAGATTCGTTTAACCTAAACAAAAGTCATGTATTAATTTTATGAATAGCTCGATATTAAGCCTACCTGCGCCTGTGTTAATTACATTTGAAAAACAAATTAATATTTACTGAGTCATTAATTTTAATGGGTGGATTATGCAAGTGGCTCTGAATTAAAACAACTGTAACTGTGAATTTCTAATAAGGAGATTTACACATCGGGATATCTCAGAACGGGTTAGTATCCTCTATTATATGCACATTAAAATCTCTGTCTGTCCGTCTGACGATTTTATTCGTTATTCGTGCGGTAATTGGCTGGTAACAGAAATGGGGCGGAGTAATAAAAAAATCTCCGACTGACGGTTTTTTAAACAAAGTCACACCTAGATAGCGTAGGTGTACGTATGATGAGTTTTAATTTTTAATTCCACAGTCGCAGGTAATATGATGAAAAATGCCCAGAGAATGTGATTGTTTTAGTTATTATATCCAATGTTGCGAACCAGGGTTGTGGTCTGTGGTGTTAAGCACCAGAATGTTTGGTGCCGGGCCCGCTAGCTATACATAAACAGGCACTTTGCTCAGTTTGGTTTGAGTTTGGTTTAAATATTTGGACAAACACAGCAGTACTACCTATTGAGAATTTGAAGTACGGGAAAATGCATTTCAATATTCGTATTCACTTTTCGCTTCATTTCTGCGTAGTTGTTAACCTAAATGTACTATGTGCTACAACTATTTGGTTGTATACACTTGGAATCTACAGGGAACTCTACACGTCTAACCGGAAATACATTTTTTTTTTCCAAGCGAACGACGCGCTCAGCGACTAGTTTTAAAATACTTCATTCAGGCTGTCAACTCAAACCTAACTTGATTAGAATCTAAAAATTACTTCCTGAAGATTAAGAACCGAATTCAATTATCTGAACAAATTCACTTCGTCTCTAGAGTGATTTAGGTTTTTTCGTATAAGACTTCTAAAACTAATCGTTTGGGTTTGGAGGTTGGGAATTTTTAATTTTAGAAAAGCAGGAGATATGCTATGAATCCTCTCTCATCTGGCGTTGTGAATCATTATTTATTCGAAAAATCTTACTTTCTCTCATACAGGTTTTAATGCCATGATGAAGTAGGTGCATAGTTACTGGCCACATGAAACTAGCCACAAGCCGAAATTCGTTAGAAAAGTTAGGCCTAACGTAACCTAACTTAACTCAACATAACATACGCTAATCTGACCTTACCTAACCTAATAGTATACTTAGAATTAGGTCAGGTTAGTTTACCTCGAAGTTATCATGTAATAATGGTCGGTTGCGCAAAAATAGCCCATACACCTACATACCATACATACATAATATAATCGTTGCCAGCAGGCAGTTAGTCCTTTGTGAGTGGAGTGCAGTACCCATGTATAAAATACAAATAGACCATTTCTTAAAATAATTTTATATACGTAGGTTTTCTAAATTAAATTATTTTAAGGAGAAGACTCCCCGTTTTAAAAGCCCGTGCCTGCGGAGAGCAGACACAGGCGACCGACGGGTTAGTCGGTACGGACTCATACCTGATAGTCCTGTACATATCCCTCACCTTACGGTTTATTAGGAATCAACAGCTGTAGCTGTTGTTGCTTGGTTTAGGTATAGCATATTCCCTGCACTACTACTGCACGGCCAGTCGCAGTCTAGTACATTGCATTATTTCATTCCATGAAGGTAAACGCAGAGCAGAAGTCAGTGTCAGTAGGATCTCTAATAAGCCTTTTTGTAAGATGTAAGAAGTGTTTATTTCATTTACAGAAAATTAATTCCTTTCTAAAAATGTAGACCGTTCCAACTAAGAGTTTAATTAAGCAAGTAAAGTAGGTTCAGTAGTAGTTACACATTTAGAAATAGTTTCAAAATTCAGAACGAGACACATTTCAATCCTTTCCCTTTGTTAAACTTTGGGAAGAACACAACACCTTCCCAGGACTACGGGTAAGTTAACTGTACTTGGAAACTTGACTCTGCGCACCCATAGGTTTAGTCCAACCACTAACTATACTACTTTATGACTTTACGTCTACACTACACTGCACTATGTACACATATGTTTACAAAAGTTATGAAATAAATGTTGATGTTGTATGTGTTCTAAACTATTGAGATTGAGGATTCGGAGCCTGTGTAGAGCGCAAAGTGATACTGTAAGTAAGTACATGGTGTGTCCTTACGCAGTATGTCGTACGTCTTACTGCGGTTTGGGTCATATGTTATACTGGTATTACTTCGTTTAGGGTCAGGGCACAGAGTGTGTCGATCAAAGCATAATCAAAATAAATCAAAACTACTGACTGACTACTAGACTAGAGTACGATGTACGGCATACGGAGTAGTATGACATCTGAATATGGAATATATTATATAAGTATGACCATGACCAGCAATATTTTCATTTTCTTGTTTTTTTAGTTGGTTTACTGGGAATGTTTAATTGAGTACCATGCGTACCATACCATGCACGTTGACTTTTTCTTGATTACTTACATATAATTTAATAATTATAGGAGTTATGTTCAAGTTTTGATACTCCTTTTTGAATGTTGACGTTGAAACTTCCTGAACCCTGAACCGCTCAAGCTCCACTCCGCCCCCGCGACTTATTAACGCCGATATTTATTTTTTCTTCAAGGGAACAAGCAGAGAATGGTATGGACCCTTACTTGGACTTAGATTACTCCGGCTACTCCCATGGCATTCCTCAACAATCAAAATTGGCAACATATGCTGCTGTGAGTTAAAAATAATTATTACTTATCTTTGAATTATTTACATTATTCGTGGCCTTTTTTCGATTAGGTCCGTAACCCCCTTTCCGGGGGTATTGGAGGAACAAATCACTTGAGCCAAAGTTTAGCCTCGATGAGCCTCGTAGATGTGTCCAATACAGTGAGTAGCCGTCGCCGTCCCTGTTTAATTTTTACTTTAATTATTTTGTCAGTTTCATGTTGATACTCAATTAACTACTCGTATGATTTGGAAAGACTCATGCTCCGGGCGGTGTCGGACTAAGGAATGTTGATCACAGTATGTTTCATAAGTCATATGGACATGATCTTCATGGAGAAAATTCACCTCCCCTCGGGATTGGGATTGGGAATGGGTCCCCGCAAGATGATTCTAGGGATACAACTCCAATTCCTCCTATTTCTTATCAGGTAGGCATAAATATAACAATAATGTTTGGTGTACCTACTGGATTCGTTGCGTTATGGGTATGGGTAGTATTAATCAGATGCCGCGGCTAGGAAAATTTTGTGTCCGACCGGGAGTCGAGTATCCGGCGAACAACAATCCGACTCCGAGTCACAGTTTGGTTAGAGGAAATACACAAAGCAGATAGCGATAAACGGTTTAGTTTGGTTTACGTCGAAATGACATGTTATTTGACATTTCTGAATGTGGCGGATACGTTTTTTTTTGTTTTTTTTTTTAAAATAGGAGATACATGCGAAATAATTACCCGCGGGGATATGTTGGAAATATTCGTCTCCGGCCGGCCGCATCCTATAATATGGCGGATATCCGCTGCATATATACTTATCTATGCGCTATAAACATTTAACACTATGTTTTTGCTGTATTGGCAATCCTTTAGCCTCCAGTTTGGGTTGAACAAGAAAACGTTGGGGGTACAACTTACTACTATGCGGATGACTCTCAACATCAAGAGCTACAGGAAGACCCAGGGGGTCCACAGTTGTTTCCGAATTATTCCGTCTACGCTGGTCCACCGTCGCATCTAAAAGACTATACCACACGTTTGGGAAATGTAGCACCACCAGCTAACCCGGTCGTTCATCCTAATCCACAGCAAACTGGCTCATTCTTCGTTCCCGAGGAAATCAAAATGGAGATAATGCACAAAAATGCAATTACTCAATCACAACCAAATCGACAAGTCTTTCCTGATCTGCCGTTGCAGATTGATCATTACCATGAACTGTGCCCACTTGAACCTCACATACAAAAGTCAACAATGTTTGGTTATCCCACCTCTGTCTACAAGGCTATTAACTCCAAAAATGGATTCTCTTATTGTCTTAGGCGTATACATGGTAAGGAGGGATTTACATTTTACTCACTGTGTCTGACAGCGAACGATCATAAGATAAACTATTGTCGTATCTCATATGAATTAGGCTTTAGACTGCCTACTGGAAAGTGGCTTGGACTCATTGAAGCCTGGAAACAAATGACTCACTCGAACTTGGTTACGCTCAGGGAAATATTTACTAGCAAAGCCTTTGGTGACAGCTGTAAGTTGTTTTGTTCTTCTTGTACCTAAGATTTCATCTATTACAAGTTATCAGTACACTACTTCAACCTCTTCTTACCATTTCAGCCCTGATTTTTGTGTATGACTACTTCCCGGCGGCTGAAAGTATAATGGTACGCCATTTCGATAGAAATAACCAAGCGAATGGCTACGTTGATCCATTTAATACCGGTGATCCTTCTGTCCCAAGACCATACAGCCACCAAAAGAATGCACTCCTTCGTCATCATGCCAGTAAGCTCTACAACCTACCTATACTTTAGTAGCTCCATCAGTATTTAAATATTGACACAACTACCCTCAAGTATTATTTGCCGTAGATATGCTCCCAGAGAACCTCCTTTGGGCTTACATTGTCCAGTTGAGCTCAGTCATACGAACAATTCATACGGCTGGTTTAGCTGTTCGATGCTTGGACCCCACAAAAATTTTGGTGACGTCAAGAAACCGTCCTAATATTCGCTTGAATTGCTGTGGAATTTATGATATTGTCACTTTCGATCCCAACAACAACCCGCTTACTGTGGCTCAGTTCTATCAAGTAATTTTACTAGCATCATAGATAGTTCCATCATTGTGGGTTTAAGGGATGGTAACAAGCGGTCTGATCTCTTTTTCCAGCAAGAAGATTTGGTGGCTCTTGGAAAGTTGATTCTTGCTCTAGCCTGTAACTCACTCCTGGCAATTCAGCGCGATAACTTGACAACGTCATTAGAATTGATCTCGAGAACGTACTCATCGGATCTACGAAACTTAATAATGTACCTCATGAACCCACGAGGAACTGGTACGCGAACCATCAACGACATTATGCCAATGATAGGAGCTCGATTCTATAATCAGTTGGATGCTGCGAATTCACGGGCGGAACTCCTCGAAAACTGCCTTGCGAAAGAAGTTGAGAACGGTCGCCTCTTCCGTTTGATTGTGAAGTTGAATACTGTATGCGAGCGACTTGAGTACGTGACAACGTATATATGTTACACCCCAACCCCGAAAACGGCCTGAGGGTGTTGAAACCAGCCACAAACCGAAATGACGCCTTTTCGAAATTTGACCGCAGTAACCTAACCTAACTTAACTTAACCCAATTTAACCTAAGCTAATCTAACCTAACCTAACGTGATAGTGTCATTATAATTAGGTTAGGTTAGGTTTCCTCGAAGTTTTCGGGTAATGGTCGGTTGTGAAAAAAGAGCCCATAACTAGTTGTGGTTGTTTCGGGGTTGGGGTGTAACATATATATACATTATCTTGTTGAACATTCATCACAAATTAAAGTTGTGCTAATGGTTATAATTCCAGCCTTAACATGGACCCAACCTGGGCGGAGACAGGGGATCGATATTTACTAAAATTATTCCGGGATTATATATTCCATCAAGTTACTCCAGAAGGTCGTCCTTGGTTGGACTTGTCTCATGTTGTCCATTGCCTCAACCGTCTTGACGCTGGGGTTTTCGAAAAGGTTTGTTTAATGTCGCGCGACGAGCAAAGTATCCTAATCACTACGTTCGCCGAGCTGAAGCAATGTATGGAACAGTCTATTTCCGAAATTGTTGGCTTCGCAAGTCCTCCCAAGCTTGGCTCATCTCACCATCAACTCATGATGTCAGCCTCCCAATAATAACTAACTATTTGGACCGTAATCAAAATTAAATCTTCCAGGATAAATTCCCCTCGCCAAAAATCTTTCACATCATCAGAACAGACTATCTGGAATCTCTTGAACTAAATTACTCACGCGCACTTCCTCATAATATATCCGCTCGTAACAAGCCCTTTTATACATACACCTCCTATTGAGTACATTTTATTTTTTGCGTTATTCGAAATCATTATAGTATAGATATATTTTTTTCTCTGCTAAGAGCAGCCGGGCCCGTAGTTGCCCGTTATTTATGTTTCCAAGGTCCTCGGGGTCATTTTGCCTGCGCCTGACAGACCAAAGAGAGAGTAGGGACGACTCGACGTGTGATGTGGTGGTAACTTACTTGAAATCACAGACAGAAATGAATATTAGGGAGCTGGTTTGAGTTTTCCTTTGTGATTACTGAAACTTTTTCGAGGCAATACCTGGCTAGTGTAATAATACTTAACCAAGATAAATCACATTCTAACATTGTACAGACAGCACAATACCTTCCGTACACATGTACCAAGAAGCAGCGGTATTGGGGAACGGTCAGAATAGCTCAGTCTAACAATATTACTAGTATTACGTAGGCACTAGGCACTCCCAGTTGTTCATCAGAGTACTACTGTTCGTTAGAGGTTGTGTTGGAATTCAATGTGCTTTCACTTTTCCCTTGGTCAAGGAGTGTCGTAGTGGCGTCTCGCTTGATGTTATAGAGTTGAGGAGAGGACTAATCCAGTTTGTGTAACTGTAAGAGTACTTATTTTCCTAGTTCTAGAACTATATCGTGTTTTACTTAAACATTACCTTTAGGAGTGAGAGGGAAGGAGGAGGACGGAGCTCCATTAGATTTACATGAGACTGCAGAGTTAACTTTCTAGTACACGTTTTTACAGGAAACCCGGAAATCACTGAACTGAGTTTGAATTGACATGAGGATAATTTATTACAATATTATGGAACTGTGTGACCTGGCTAGGATTGAAAGGTAGTTTACGAGATGGCGAAACTGAACATAGAATGATCTCTCAGTTTTTTTCGTATTGTTTTTTTCTCGATTTTATATAATGTATTACGTGCATCATTAAGGCCGAGGAAGGAGTAGGACTTATTTAGACTGTAGACTGGGCCACTGTAGGCCGCCAGCCGACCGGCTGCCTCTTATAAGATATTCTAGGTGCAGTTTCTACTACTAAACCAGCATCAGCACAAAACTAACAAATTTGGTATGGAGAGGAAGATTCTATTTTATCATAAATCATACTATGTATATGGAACCAGGCGCGATCTAACTACTGAGCTCCACGCATCGCATAATGGGAAAGAGAAAGCGTGCTGGTTTGGTAAATGAATACTAGCTCTTTTACCTTACTATCGGCAAAGCACCTAACTCTGAAAGCATTCCATGGTAATCCCAACACTACGCCTTCTAATGATGATACTAAATTGCCTGAAGCCTGAACTACAAATACAAACGAAACATGAATATTACTAGGTTAGCAATACTCATTAGATACTAAGTATGCGTAAGGGGCTTCCAATTGTCAATTAATTTTCTAACTGAAAGGTATTATTCTACGTTTATTTCCCCCTTGTTTTGTTCCCGTTCGTTCATAATCTAGTAGTACATAGTTGGTACAATAGTAGAGGATTTTGAATAAAATTATTATTCGGTTCCCTTCTTCCAACCTAAAGAAAGCTTCAGGGCTCCGTATTTACGAATTACTAACTTATTATCCATTAAAATTATATTACGTACAGCATACACATTACATAGTTATACAAACTCCTGTGGTTGAAAGTAATAAATTTATTGAGAAATAACCCTCCCTCCTGTGCTCAAGAAGTTGTATGGATTTATTAAAACTTCACGCGTATTAAGCTATATGTCATAAATAGTTGTAAGTATTACAAATTACAAACCAACCTTACGTTTTTATCTTAGAATCGGTCTTAAAATTGATAGAAATGTAGAAAAGTTCTTGCTCAGAACCCACCTATAGTTTTGGTATTTGGGATCCATAGGTACGAGATCGGGTTGTATTCATTGAAAAAGAAGGCTTATTTAATTTGTCCAAATTTTGTCATGGATCATGGAAGAGAAAGCAGTCAGTCATCACTTATTCTAGTAGAGAGAAATGATTTTAATAAATATGAGAAGGCTGGAGAGTATATGAAAAAAGAGGACTAAGCTTTTTAAGAAAACTTTCCTTACACATTGGGCCTTAAACTATGTATATTTTTACTACTTTTGCCCCCTCAGACTTCAATTTCATGTGCATAGGTTACTTTCTGCCGCTGGAGCTCAAGGGACCGGGCCCTCACCTCCTTCTGTTGTTCCTGATAGCGGGCCCTACGTTGGACGAGCGTGTCAGTGTGGGTCTTAACCCGACTGCAGATCTGGTCCCCGAACATCAGGATGATCATGATGACTACGATGACGAGGAGGGTGAGGACGGTGAGGGCGGGCCAGTAGACGTGAAACATGGTTAGGCGGGACGAAAGGCAGCAAGCTCAGGCTGAAGGGTGAGCGGTGGCTGCTTCTTTGGCGTTCGGATCCAAAGCGGAAGGATGAACCTGTGAATGTTGGAGAACTTGGTAAACATTGGTGTAGATAATGGCCTGCTTATTTGCTGAGATAGTGGACTCACCTGTTCCCAGTGTCAGGGTCACGCCAGTAGGCCTTGTAGGGCGAGCAGCAGCAGCAGATCAGGTTCAGGAGTATGATAGAGAGGCCGATGATTGTGCAGAGGGAGATCCCGACGTAGAAGCCCGTGTAGTCGTCCCAGGCCGGCTTGTGCTCCTTGTACCAGGGATTCTCTTTCCAGGCGTTCGGATCCGGATCAGAACCCATTGCTCATCATTTAGCAAATATAAAGGAAAGGATCTAAATGACAGCAAGGTTCAACTTAGTAGGACAGTCCAAGTAAAGAACGGCAAGCCTTTTCTTATAAAACAATTCACCTGGGAACTTAGAAAAGTGATGGGCGTATTATGATGGGCCGAGCGTCCAAGGTGTGGTTGAGGCTCCTCCGATTCCCGTATTTTGCTATACCGCCCCGTCAGTATTAGTACTAGTATAGGGAGGCCCAAGCATTCCTGGTTCACTCACCTAGCCTCATCAACAGGTGCAGGATGCAAGGGTGAGTGAGGGTGAGGTGGGCTTTGGGCCTGTCTGGGGCTCAGGTATTCCTTTGTCTTCTGCTACATAATGTACATATGTATATCCATCCCTCTGTTGTGCTTTCTCAAGTACACGTCAGAATAGCTATTATTGTCAAAGGATACCTAAATTCAGGTATAGGAAGGTATGGAAGTCCAACAACCCCAACAGCCCTTCCCTGCCTTCTGAATTGTTAGCAGGAGACAGCCCATGAAGTGCCTTTCAAACTACTGTAGAAACTTTAGCAAGTTGAAGTATTTATTTTTAAAATTTGATTTTACGTTTAAACACTCTTTTTTCACAAGGTTATACATTTATGTTATGTTATGTTAATGTTACATTGTACCATTTTAATTATACGTACTAGCAGTTTAAAACGTGCCCCTTGTACAATTTCGAATACAATAATATTGTAAAACGTTTGATTGTACAAGGTTAAAGTTTAAACATTTTTTAATTTAAAATGTTTGAGCTTTTTGTACATTATCAAGCCAGAGATCTATCCGCACTAAAACACAATATCAAATCCAGTTACACGCACTTATTCCTCTGACCATTAAAATCCGGCTTAATATTAGTGTTGCCCCCTAAAATACATAAATACTTCCACCCAAAACTATACAACAATTAGCAAATATACATAGATATTGAACATAAAATGTTTACTCGGCTTATACGGGATTCGCACCCTACCTTAGAAATCTTCTTTGGTCTACACATCTAGGTTAGGTTCATTTCCATACTTATGTTATCACTTATCACTGGGCTCATCTATATTTTTTGGACGGCATTAAATACAAACAATTAAAATTTAAAATATAGTAGTTCAGAGTCAGGTAGTCCGTCCGTAGAAGCCTTAACTGTCACTGTAAAGTACAATAAGAATTGTAAAATATGCACTCCTTTAAGTTGCAATACCTAACTTAGCCATAATTGACTTCCGTGACGTGTACAGCCCATTTATACATTGTACAGATGTCAAGGGACTCCTCGCCTTGTTCTGGTACCCGGTCAGTTTGGCGAAAATGTATTTTTTTTTCAAAATGTTTCGCCAAACTGACCGAGAACCTAATTTCTTTTTCGACATGTTGGCGTTCTCAGTTCACCCTATTGCGAACATGAGAACTGAGAAAATCTAAGATAATATTTTAATTTGACTAACGAGATTAGAGAGGTAAGTATACATTAAAATGAATGTACGACCCAGAATGGGCAGTATTCAGTATATTACAAAAAAATACGCGAATCTACAAGTTTCAAACAAAGTCACGTGCAAATTGGCCTACTGTGCGTAAGAAAAACTGGGTACGCCTTCATTATGTCGAACTCCCGAATGTCGAACTGTCACTTCGTTGAACTCACTACGTCGAAAGTTTTGAATGTCGAATCGTTTGAATGTCGAATCGCTTGAATGTCGAAAATTTCGAATGTCGAATCGTTTTAATGTCGAAAGATTTGAATGTACAATCATTCAAATAGCAGGTTAGCTTAGGTTAGAGGTTAGGTTAGTTAGGGTTAGGCTAAGTTAGGTTAGGTTAGGTTAGGTTAGTTAGGTTAGGTTTAGATACAGTTCGACATTCAAAGCTTTCGACATTAAAATGATTCGACATTCAGGCCTTTCGACATTCGAACGCTTCGACATTCAAAGCTTTCGACATTCTAACCTTTCGACGCAGTGAATTCGGCGAATTGACAATTCGACATTTTACAGTTCGACATAATGACAGCCATTCCATTATTTTACCAAAAACCATACTCTAGGAGGAATCCTAAGCTTTGCGTAAAGTACAAGAAACTTTTGTAATATAACGCGCATAAACGTAAAAAAATATAGATACTCAAAAACAGGTTAATATTAATGTGTCCACTAATAATATACTTTTGACCTGCTAATTGGCTAAAAGTCTCAAGTGCTGACTTTGACCACTAAATTGATTTTCGTCATCTGCTATTAAACTAAACGTCTCCACTAAGCAACTCCAGCAAATTCCTTTACTTCATCGCTGTCCATCCATATAACTTACATTAATACATTAAATACATTTAATCAATATTTATTCAACATAGACAACGAAACCTGTGTTCAGATTTCGTTTATCATCTAACTATTATAAAATTACTCCAAGGTTTGGCTTGCCGGCCGGATGCTGATTGCAATTCTCATCCCAGACCC
>JAQFZY010001963.1:0-13274 GCA_034696285.1 Hypogastrura burkilli | reverse complement strand
TTTTGGACGGCCCGAAGTGGTAAAGATTATGTATGTATGGGGGAGGGTGTTGGAGATTGGAGATGAGGCTATACAGCAGGTGTAGTAGGTAGTAGTGGTAGTACAAAGTACAATAGGACCTACAGCTGAGATAGGTACATCTACATATGTATCTTCATCTTCATACGCAATTGAATAGTACTAAGCGTAATACTATGCATATCGTATGGAAGAGTCATAGGAGGATGAGGAGAGGTCTTGTTGGGCTAGGTTGAATGACCGTGACAATGAAGAAGAGTTCTGACGAGTGATGACGTCTTATGAGGATCAGGAGGGGCTGGCTGGCTGGTGTCGGTCCGGCTCTATTGTGCTAAAAACATGGGCGAGCCCAATTAAGCCTTGGCACGTAGTACCACCTTCTGCCTTTTGAAATTAATTGTCAAATATTCAACAGAAAGTTTACGGTTGTCACTTGTCAGCTTCAATATTATTTAGTAAAATTGTGCACCGCTTTAGAGAGCCGTACTTGATTTATTGACTTAATAATTAAATCCATCTGCAACAGAGGAAGGCTGTGCTTTGGTCGACCATTTGGCTTTGTCGTCTAATACAATAAAATATACAATGCGTCTGTCTCCCTACGCATTTCTCTTTTCTCTGCCAAAATAGTAGTATGTATGAAGAATTAATATTTCGCATTTTGAGCCAAATGCGTGCCAAGTGAGCATTTCTTGGGAAGAAAGTTGGGATTGTGACAGGCATACTATGTACTACATAGTACACGTGATGCTATTATATGTACATATGTAGTTCGCAGCCTGGTTCTGGACGGAACTAAGTGGAAAGTAAATATTTCTAAAATTAGATAAACTACTTATGTTGGAGCACTTTAACAGTATCATAGTCATACTATGTAGTAAATAGTTACGAATTATTTATGGATTTCCGGAACACATTTCCTTGATCAGAAACGAAAGGTGACCAAATACTACGAATTCCATTACGCAAGAAATTACATTATTTCATTAGGAATTAACATAAGTTACAGATACAGTTAGAAGTACGGTGAAATCAGTCTACGGTTACGGTTGACTTTTGAATTTGCCTATTAAAGTGTATGATATTTGAATCGCAAAGTACGATGTAAGTACTGCATGGTAAATTATGATAATGGAATCCTACTCACGCTGAATGACTGCAGAAACGTGTGCTTGTGCTATGTAGCAGAAGCAGTGATGTTCTCAGACGTCTGTTATTTCTCTAAAGTCACAAGATTTTACGTTCACAGCTTCCAGCGACTCGGAACATGACATATGGAGTGTAGGTATATACTATGTATGTATGTATTTAAAGCAAAATAAACAAATTCTTGTCCTTATAAACTAGAAATATGGGGCAGTAATGACTATTTTGAAGCTTATACGATGCTTAGGGAAACACGATGATCCTATAAGTGTTCCAAATGGCAACTTCTAGTATTTATATGCTAAACAAATTTTCCTAATAGGATGGCAACAGGAATCCAGCGTTTCTTGCCAAAAAAGTGATAAATAACGAAGCAGTTTTGAATTATTATACGAAAATAAAACCGATCCGACATCTTGAATTATAATTGATAATTATAAGCGTTATGTACAGGAAGACGAGTCGGAAGCATGGAGACACAATCCTATTAAAATTCACAAAGGAAACGTGACAGGCCCCGACCCAGCTTGTCACTTTAACACGGATTTCGGATTTATGGGCCAACTGTTCCTGCCGTTTAATGCCGACTGAGTCTGTCTTATCGGAGCCGGCAGGAGCTTATTAGGGGAATGAGGCCAAAGAGATCCCGTGTACGGGAATTGAGAATAAATTACGAATAAGCATTAAGAGCTTCTTATATTTGGCAAAGTGATCAACCGCGACACCATGCATCTTGTCCCCAGAGATTTCCAGTGTCTTTTGATCCTAATTTATGCATTTCCGTCTTTGTGTCACGTATGTTGACTGCCAGTTGCTCCTCGTCGCTGCGCTTAGCGGTCCCCGGGCGTAGCGCCACCTCAAATATTGTATTTTTTTCTTGTACCTATGGACTATGGACATTGGCGCCGGCTGTCAATCACAGCGCCATTTGGCTATGCCTGCCTATTGCGCATGGCTACAGTTCCGCCCTTTCGCTTAAATTCAACTTAAATTAAGTATGGAATTACTAAACGGAACTAAGCCTATTAATTAATTAGATTTACACCAACGGTCGGCCTACCGATGATAGAACGTACTAAATTAGCTAATTAGCACCTGTGCCCTGGCGGACAAGCCCATAAATCCACGGCGGGTCCTAAATCCGTCATTCCTATCACTGTTCCAGATTTATGGCCCATGCCAAATGCGGTCCACTCAGAATTTTAGGAGGAGGACTGTTTACGCTTACGCGTCCGTCAGTCAGTTTCGTAGAATTTTCGGAATAGTTCCCCTGTAAGAGTAAGGTGATAAAGATAAGGTCCTATTTAGTTGGTAGTAAAAAAGAGTCCCTCATGCCCGAGCATATGGATCATCTATTTGTACCTACCATAAATATTTTCACATCTTTTGAATCAAAGTCCGGATGTATTATTTTTGGCTCGGGATCGGGACCGGGACCCGGAACCCTGCGGCAGCCGGCCATTCCTGCTGCCTGACTTGAGGGCGGAGAACGCTGTTTCTTGCTCAGCACTTTAAGTCAGCTTTCGAGCCCGGTAGCTACCAGATCATCTGCACGGATTTGGGAACAAGTTACTTCTTTCGAGTGGCGCCTGGTCTTCGTCTCCGAGAAACTCTCCGATTTCGGATTTCGGACTTCAGAATGGGGGACAAGGACGACTTTCAGGGAGTTTCTTTCTGGGACTCACTGGTGAGGTCACATTATTATGAAAACAGGGTACCATGCTTAGTTTAAATAACCTCCGCATTGACCGGACGGAGTTCCAACAAATTTCTGAAACAGTTGTTAATACAAAATTATTTCTTCTGACGAAAAGTGTTGCCGTTGAAAGTTAAAATATTAAATACATTTCTTTTTTTTGAACTAATTAGTTTTCTACCAGCCACGTTTTCCTTGCTGGAGTCGCAATTGGAGCCTTTTTGGTAAGAAGCTTTCGTATTATTTCTGGACGATTCGTTTTGAAAGCTAGTTAGAATCTTACATGTTTAGTTCATATACTTACACAAATTAGAGTCATCAATTTTATCAAATTGAAAATATACAAATGGCTAAAATTAGTTTTCGCCTTTGCCTATTAATTACCGAAAGGAGAGCTGATTAAAATTAGTTGGCAAAAATCCATCTTCGTTGAACTCCGTTTAGCAAAAAAAAATAGACACGCAAATAGTAGCAGAAAGCTACATGCCTACCGTTGCAATTCCAGATGACTTTTTGCTGAAATTGGTGCGGGATTTCCAGACCGCGGAGTTCCATCCATATACTATGTATATCCATAGTTACTGTCAATTGACAATGACTCCCAAATCGTGCAAGTTGTTCTTCATCAGCTGGCAGTAATTGGGGCCGTTTGTCAGCCGGGAACGGAAAGTTGTCATTCCAGAGTAGGCCCAGTATTTGTAAACAGAAACTACATTACATTTTATGCCCCTCCTCTTGATGATAAACAAGATACAGGGACGGGCGGGTTGCCAAATTATTCCCAAGCCACGGGTCGGCGGAGTTTCTGTTAGGAAATGCCGTCTTAGGTTCATAATTCGGGATCGAGAAACTCCCTCTCAACTCTCAAGAATGTTCCCAAATTGGCAATAAGTGATTCCCCCGTATCCTTTGATCCAAAGGTTGTGCATTTAAGTTTTTTTTTAACTAAAAGGACTTCGTGACACAAAGTGGCCTCTTTCTCAGTTATAACATTAATTACTTTCGTTTTCTTTCCCGTTCCATTTTGAATTTTTCCGCTTTTTGCTTCTTATGATTCCATCTTCCATTTCGGAGAGAATGCGATAAGTCTAAATAGCTGTCGCTTTCGTCCGAACCTATTAACAGTAAAATGTTAAGAAAAGGAAGTTCAATAAATACTTAACATTATTAACAAATACAAATACATAGGTACCCCAAATTCAATTGACTTCACTCATTCACTTAATAGAAGTAGGTATGGAGCAGACAAAAGACATAAACACTAGTTTCCAAGTTTCGATACAATTCTTTGCTCTATAGGAGAGCTGCCTGTGCTGTTTCCAATATTCCAACATAAACGATAGTTTTGATAGTTTATTTGGAGACTGGTGAAAATCTAGGTGAGAAGCAGAAGGTGTTTCCACCAAAACCTAGCCAATATTTCAGAGCTTACGGATGCATGGTATGTAGAGTCAAATGCCTTGTAATTAGACGGATAATGGCTTGAGTTTGCCAACAATATCATGCCCAGATGTGGGCTCCCGTTAAGAAAATATCCAAGTCCAGAGCAGACGCCGGTACTAGAGGCGTGACAGGAAGGTCACCGTCGAGGTTGCCTGCTGCTCAGCATAAGTAAAGTACATAATAAGCTCTGCTAATACATACGTAGGTACTTAACGTCTTTTGTCGGATGTCAGGAGTAACTGGAGACTCGGATCATAGGCTGAACAGGAAATAACCATGGGCCATGGCCCACATGCTAAAAGCCTGTATCAATAGGAATAGTTAGTTGTCAGAAGTCCGGACGGTCTTAGTTTGCCTTGTACCCACGCAGAACGAATGAGGAGAGCTGAGAAAATATACCCGGCATATGGCCACCGAAAGTCGGATATGACGATTGAGTCAAAACGTGTCGGCTAATGACGCCCATGACAGTTTCTGACATGCCATCCAAGCGGATTTTGTACAAGAGGCTCAAACGAAAATGAAGTTTAGAGTACGCATTAGAACCCATGTTCCTTTTGAAACATGCCATCTCCAGCACCAAAGCTATTATGCACCGCTTCGAATCCGGTGATAGCATTTTTGAACAAGAGAACACAACGGCGGCTCATGGACCGCATTAATGCTTTCGCGGAATATTTGAAGCCGCCTGAAATTGCTTATGCGGATGCTGCGTGTCCGGCTCCGCTTATAAAGCTAAAAGCTGTGTAGATAGAAAGATGGATTGAATTAGGGTTTCGGAATTCGGCTAACAAGTCGACGGTGTTATTAATAATCTCCTCTCCTGTATGTATGTAGACATACCATTACTTGGTGAAGAAGCCGGCAGACGAGCCAAGTGTTCCGGCTCACCACGATGGACTGAAGGGACAAGAATATCTAAATATGTCAGCCGGCTCCTGGCGGGACTCGGATCCGGACCGGATTGCCGCGGAGCGGACGGAAAATATTAATCGGGGCAGGAGGCGCTCCTCCCTCTATCATTAGGACTATACCAACCCAGCTTACAACTTACAGCCTACTATTTCTAAGACTATTCTTTAATCCTGGTATAATTAGGACTGAGGACACAGTAGTTTTTTATGTCAATTCTATTGCACTGTCCCTAATAAGCCAACGTCACTCATCCATAACAAAATTTGACCTAAATATTTATACACAACATATATTGGATTGGAATTCGAAAATGACTAATTTGAGAATAAACGCTACGATGTGATATAATACTAAGTACTCATGAGATTGATTCAGCTCACATTTATTATACGTGAGGTTTTTTTTAAAGTGGGGCGGTCCGCCGGATTTAATTTGAGCAGGCCAAATAACCTCGTGCTAAATCAGGTTCATACACGTTCCAGGTAGTTCGAATCCTTTCCTTAATGATTTGGACTAACTGAAACGTGTCCGAACCTGATTTAGCGCAAGTACGACGTAAACGATGACCTTTACTAGATGATAAAACGTCCAACTCCCTTATACATATACGCTACGCACTATGCGCTATTGACTATATTCCTAGGAATTACTAATTAGAAATAATAGACTTACGGCATTTATTTGGGAGTATTCTACAAAGAAATCAAACTGGTTCAGCATTCCAAGAAACTTGAAATTGGAAGCGGCCACCTGCCAGTGCAACGTGACCTCTATATTGGACTTGGACATAATATGAGTAATTATTCATTACTAACATGTAGCTAACATTAGTTGGTCCCACTTGAAATCAATCATTGATTCCCTATGTCTATGTATAAGATTCCCAGAATAGTCTATCGTCTATCGTATGTACATATCTAAACCCTGTGTGTAGCGCTCAATTATTCACAGCATCCAGGTCACTTATCTTCACTTAGTATTAGCACTATCTCTCCTGTCAAAATAAATGCTTTTCCTTTTGTCTGAAGACCCAGGCTTATTCCTACTGAAAACTGTAACGCAAATTGTGCGGAATACATATATGTAGTTGTGTGTACTTGTTACGAATTACGAATATTCAAGGCTATTATAGGCAGGCAGCTCCTCTGCTGTACGCTGCTGTAATGTAATATGTATACGTTAAGACTTACATAGTTTGTTACTGATTTTGTGTTAGGTACGAATTGCAGATGTCAAATGCGTATTTGTATCAATAATGCCTATAAAATACCAATGACAGGAAATTGAAGCCAACGAAGAATATATTATATTAGGTGGGCTTAAGGGTAGTTGAGTCCTTTTCCGATACCATTCGAAAGCAACCTTCCTACGACTTATAAGCTTGATAACATCCAGATATACGATTATCAATTTAAAAAGAGAGAAGAGGAAAGTACGACTAGTATTTAGTTCGTTCAACGTTCTCGTTATCAGTCAATATGCAATAACCATATCTACATTCTTGTACATATCAATGCACACGTAGTTTTTCCGTTTAGCCATTCCTTAGCGCTATCTTGATTTTGCGGCAGGTAGGCCTTCGGAACTTCTCCAGTCTTCTCTGCAAGTTGGAAAAACTGTATTAGAGATTAACTGTTTAGTTGACCTTAGTCTATGGGGCCTGGAAGTTGATCAATTGGAACCAAGTTCAGGAGCCCCCTTCACCTGCAAAATGTGCTGCGGGACACTAGTTTGTTCAGCTACCGAATCATTCCTTTCCTGACCTTCTGTAAGTCCAATCCGAATTCAAAAGCTACAGTATTTTATATAATTCCTTCATTTGAAATACAAATTGGGAAATACTCCTGAAGGGCATTACAAATTTTCGCTAAAAATAATACGTGTGCTTCAGATGTCAGACAAAAATGCAGGAAGTGATTCATAAGAATTATTCTTATCCGTCGCTAATTTTGTTAATGCGTTACATACTACTTAAACATGAATAATTGATAACGCTGCAGTAGGGTACATATAACGGATCACAGCCGTCTGTATTTTCTACCTTTTTTTTCCATTTGAGTTTGCTGTTTAAAAAATAGTTAATTTGTAAAGTCAAAAAAAGAATTTTGTTACACAGTACGAAAGTCTTGTTAGGTCACTATTTCAATTCCCAGGCCCTTCGTGCACTTCACGTCGATACTGTAGTTTTTGTGATTTGTGATAGCCTATTGCATTGGGGATTAGCCATTAGCCCGTCGTATATGAATATTTCAAGATACATATGTATAAGCACACATTGGTTATCAGGAAGGCCTTGACCTGACCTGACTGAGGGTTTCGTAGGAGTCAAAACCGGAATTTCGTTGACCAAAGCACAAAGCACAGTAGAGAGACCAGAGCCATTGAGCATAGCATCGGATCTGTGTTTCCCGCTAAATGCTTTCCATTAAGGCTCTTCTTCTTTTGGTTCCTTTCTTCCTTCGCATTTGATGTTCATCGTTTCTTAACTTGTTGACTGTCGACGTCCACCCGGAACCTGACGATCTTTGAACTGTCCAAAGCAAGTTCCGGAATGGAGGAGAGTAGCCAATATAACTGCTTGTTTGACACTGGCTCCAGCCTCAGGACCACTCCTGGTCCTGGGGCCATGCTCGACCTTTGCGGGAAACCGCTCATCTGTCCGCACAGATGTAAGAAGCCCAAGAATCATCCGGAAGCGTGCGGGGGTGGAAACTGTCCCTACGTACGACTCTACACACGCTCTTGTGGACACAAGGTCAGAGCCATAGTCATTCTTGTCCTAAGTCCTATACTAGCTGCTAGCTGTATATGTAGGAAAAGTCATGGCGGCTAGACTCTAGGCAGGCAGTAGGCGAGTGTTTATCATTTGAAAGCTAACTGGGATAAAAAAAAGCGATTGGGCTGTCATTGTATTTCCAGATTTGTTCCGACTGCAAGTTTTACGACGAGGCCCGTCTCCCACTCTGTGAACACGAATGCAAGCGGAAGCAAAAGTGTGGTCACTACTGCGAACGGCCATGCTTCTGTTGTGACCAGAACTGTTTCAAGGTCATCTGCGATGCGTGTCAGGCGGCTAAGGAACGGGACCAAGCTGTAACTATCTCATAGTGTTCAAAATATTCATCCCGATTATAGTTTTCAGCAAACGGATGGTCTAAGGTCAACTCTTGTTGTTTCTAGGAGTCAAAGTCACGTGTGCCCAACATGAACGCAAATCCAGGTCCATCCACTTGCTTACCCGACAATGAGCGTCCACTTCGTCGCTCGAAGAACTCGGCCCGGCTCCCACAGTTTGACCTCGTCTTCGAAAGGTTCGCCAAACGAGTAAGGACGAATTCAAGTTCAAACGAAACTGGTCTGGAGCTCGAGTTAGAGGAGCGCGAGCGTATGAAGCGGCACCAGGCAGCAAAGGATCTCCAGGAAATGGCGGACTTCCAGCTTGCCTGCCAAATTGCCCGATTGGAGAGTCAGCAGCTGAATGTAAGTTCGGAGTTATTTCCTTATTCGAGAAAGGAGGTAGACTGAAGCTTAAACGAAAAGTACGTTATAGCTTGTAACTATAATTCAACGATAACTAGTCCTCACGGCTGGCTCAAGACTTTTTTTTTAATTCCAGACTAAGGAGGATGGAAAGTTGGAAAATCTGCCCTGCGAGGCACCAATGTGCGTGGACGAGGACGACGAGTTCGAGGACTACGAAGCGTGCGTCCATGACTACGAATCGTCCGTGGAGAATTTGGAAGAGGTAGCGGACGAGCCTCGCGTTGAGGGACCAGGGAAGTTCCGTTTCGTGGAGCGGGACGGATCAAATGATGATGAACCAACCATTCTCTTCGTACCGAGTCCAGTCAAAGGTGGCAGAAGGGGACAGACTGAAGCTGCAGGGGCTCCTGGTGAACATGACGATTCCTGTACGGAACATTCTTCAGAGTGCGAGCCTTCGTCCTCATCCAAGTCTAGCTCTAATGCAACTACAGAGTGTTACAGCGAGTTTGGCGCTTACTCTGAGGAGTCCGACAGTATGTTCGAGCCACAGCCGGAAGATGATGACCAGTAATATTTAACCTGGACACGCCTAACAGTTTTACGGACAAGGTATTATTGAAGTAATGAGTTCGGAACCTGGCTTATCTTTCTTTCCAGTTATTGACACTCCAGTGGAATTAACCTTAATTCAATTTTTGCGGAATCGTCTTTTTATAAACTACCCTGCGTTCACTGTCAATCGTTACATTAACTATTTATACATTCACTTCTTTACAACCCTTTACGAGAAAAATTCCTTTATAATTTAATACAGTATTTTAATAGACCTATATGGTGTTACTATTTAATCATCCCTTTTCCTTTTATTGGCATAGTATTTACACTTTATTGTATTACCGGACCAGTACCTTTCCGTTGTGTACGCTTAATAAATGGATAGTTATAGCTATAAGTAGTTTTCTCATTGGGGCGTGGTTTACAGGAAAAGTAATTACGTCTTCGATACAAGGGATTTTCCAGGGGTTCTCAACATTTTGTTTTAAGTTTTGGTGGTTCAAATATTCTGCTAATGCTAATTATTGGATAGAACGGATTCTTACTGGACTTAAGTTTTCAGAGTGTAGGCATGCTTGCTAAAACAGCAGCAGCAGCTGGCCTTGAATGACTCCCAACAGGTGGGCGAGTCCTCATCGAAGTCCTCTTTCCGGAACTCGTAGCTCTGGGTTGGCGGTTTAGGGGCCTGGCTTTTCCGGGACCCTACCGTACTTTCATTTGACCCGCCTTCGTTGACCCCTTCTCTTCCGTCTTCTACTCCTGACATCCTCTTCTTTAGTTTCTTCCTCCTAGCACTGTTGAAACAGAATCTAGTTCAACCTCTGACCTCTATGTTGATTTCTAACGGCGGTCTTACCATGCTATCCGAAAGAGGCCTGCTGGACTGGTGACTATTATGGGCTGAGGCTGTCAATGAAATCGGAATTTGCATTACATTTGCCTGCCCTGGGTCGAATTGTACTCTGATAGTCTATTTACGGTAATCTTATCAGGAGTCCCACTTGAGTCAGAGTCAGAGGATTCTTCCCGAACCCGAAATCTTGATAATGCGGATTGGAAATAGTAACTGCATGACACACTGAGACACTGATAGTAGGTAGCTACGCAATAGGCAACGAATAACTATCATTTATTTACTTTTAATAAATACATAATGCTATCCGTGTGGATAACGAAAGTGACGCTTAGATCATGCCCTAATTCATACAAATACATAGCGTAGGTTCAGAAATCACAGATTCTCTTGTGTGTAGAAGTGGGCTCCAATCATACAAAATGCAGGATGAAGGCTTATTCTAGGCTTATTTTATTTAGTCATGTAATGTGCCGAATAACCAAAGGTCCGCTTTAGCCAAGTTTCGGGCTAATCCATTTCACAGAAATAATTCAACCGTATATTCAGCATCAAAGAGTAGACGTATCGCTAATTCGGCTAACCGATGAGGTATTTTGTTAACAAAATCTTTAGCTCAACAATTAAGTATAATGACGAAAACATGACATTAATTTTTATGACTGAAACAGTCCGTACCCATGAAATGGTGTATCTTTAGGAACTCACATTCGGGATACTACTAAATGTGATTAAATTGCAACACCATACCGTGGACTTCAATATTGGCTGTAATTAGTATTGCATAGTGAGCGAATGTGGGTAAATTTAGAGCGGGTGGAGAATAAGTGAAGCAGTGTGGCTCGATGATTCTGAACTCTAAAATTGAAACTAAACTTAATAAATAACTTAAAATTGACCAACGTACATAATATCTACGAACTTACTTAGTTGTACCATTAGAGGTAGGTACCTACTGTTAATATCCTCTGACTGCACAGAAAAGCAGGATCATAAAAATAATCAAGCCGTTCTACATACGAGGGAGGTTCTTTGGTGGAGCCGGGAACTTAGTCATAATCATGACTAGACTCCTGCTTCTTCTCCAACAGCACTTCCTCGTCATCGTCAGTCTCTTCCTCGTTTGGGTCAAAGATCACCATTTCTTTGAGAGTCTTCTTCCGGGCGTTCGGCCCTCGCTTGTTTAACCCAGCTGTCAGGCCGCTCTCAGTTATTCTAAGTAACGAAAATCAAAGATTAACGGAAACGTAACACGTTCATGATAATTTTTGTAGTTGCAGAACCGGACTTTTTATAAAGCCATTTGACAGAATTGTCGCACAGCAAATATATATTATTTATGCGGGCGTGCTCCCCAGTGCAAATGGAAATGACGCTCCTGTGCGGGAACTTTTAAACTTGTCCCTTGACTTCACTTACGAAATGTCCATTTCCGCCTCATCTTCGGAGTCATGAGCGAGGGCAAGGTACGGGTTGTTCCGGGCCGGCCGGAACTTGTAGCCAGTGAGGACAAAGAAGATAAAGGTCGTCATTTCACGGAACATTTCGTCGAGCCATGTGTACTGAAATGGGACTGTAATCTACAGAAAAAATACATTAGGCATATGGATAAAGGGCGCCTTTTGACCTTAAGCTTACTTTGACTTCCAACTCAACCTTACCCTCAGGAGCATATTGACAATAATTCGAGTGAAGTATATGTAGCAGACGACAATCATGTAGAAATGGCGGAAGAGCTTGAGTTTCCGGAGGTTAGTGGCCGCCTTCCCGTCCGTCTGGGAGGCCTCCTGCAAGTGTCTTATTGACCTGGGAAGGATAAGCAGATGAATTCGATATCATGTCTGGGTTCCGACCTCAACGATCAGAGCTCAGCGTGGCCTGTGACGTACCAAACAACAGGAAAGAGAATAGCACCACAACAGAGGAGGTCCAGTGAGATGAAAATGACCTTCCAAGTCGTGTGGACCATCTCCCCTTCCTCGGATTCTTCAATAATGATCTCAGCCACGTTGGCGAGGACCTAAAGGGGTCACGAATTCGAAATCAGAACACTTGATAAAGGATTTAGGTACAGTGGCCAGTGAGCTCTCTGAACCCGAACCCTGATCCAAAAAAGATTGGAACTACTTAGATACCTGCAGCGGAATGACGATCATGAAGATCTTCTTGTCCTTGTCCGAGAGCAAGTGCTTGACAAAGGCATAGCCCGTCCCAATGAGCAGGATGACAATGAAGAGGAAGGCCCCTTTGAGCCTATCAAGATCAAAGGAGACGCATTAGGGAGTAATCGAATCACGAAAGAAGCGTGTAGCGTCTAGGATTGACATACAAGTGAGTGATGTAGTAGAGAACTGCCCATCCCTCCACGTGCGTCCCGAGTACTTCAATGAAATGGAAATTAATAGCATGGAAGAGGAGAGAGAGGCTCTTGAGATAAACGAGGGCTCCCATCAAGTAGTGGATCTTGAACACGGCCACCCCCGTCTCCTTTCTACTCCAAACATGAAAGTCTCAATAAGGCAGAGTCCAAACTCACGTCATCAACCTCAACCGGACACGAACCTGCTCTTCTTCAGAATAAAGACCCAGAAGCAGCCGGAAATGAAGAAGAGGATTGACATCATGAAGTAGAGGGCCGGGAGCGGCATTTCTCCTGCTGACAAGTAGTTCCGTCCCCGGTTCTGCTCTATAATGCTCAACTGCGGAACAATAAGATTAATAGCGGTCTAGGCGCTAGGAAGTCAGCCTTGGGCAAAATACAAACATTATGAAAATGTACATTTCTCCCACATTTTGCCCAAGGTCAGAATGGTCATGCTACTGGGTCAACAGTCACTTCTGTGCTACGTATCATACGGTTTATTGACATTAAGCCTGTTTCTGCTTACATTGAGAGCCACTTCATCCGTGAGCCATTCCTCGCCGCAGTGGTGGAAATAGAGATTGTAAAGGCCCTGACTCTCCTCAGTCGCCACGTAGACCAGAAACTAGGATCCAAGGAATATGGAGTAATTTGAACTCACGGCACAGATGTCAAATATGGGCGTAGAAGGTCAAAGTCCACCTAAGAACCCTTACCTGTGTTGAGTAGGAAAGTGTTTTATCGGAAAGATTGGTATGGGAGAGCGGGAACTCGTGACCCTCGCACTTCGTACTTGACGG
>JAQFZY010001962.1:0-13277 GCA_034696285.1 Hypogastrura burkilli | reverse complement strand
TTTGGTGGGTGTAGGTTGAGACATACGTCTGGAATCGTGCGTTCAGCCTAGAGTCTGTTATAATTTTATAATAGATATATTAAATGAGATGTTAATTCTGGAGGACGCTTGTTTCGTTCTTTATAGGGCACATCCGCTGCGCTAAGGCTAAGGGTTATTTGCACTTTTGTCTAGCGCATTTTTTATTTATTTCTAGAACCGCCGTATATTCCTTTTCTCACATAAGGAGTTGCTAAGCAGTGGAAATGTGAAAAACAGTAAGGGAATATATACACTAGTAAAGCTGCTATATGTATGTATACACATACGTATGTACTTACATCATCATCATATTACGGAACTAAGGCTAATCAAGCTTTCCTTACACAGGTGTAAGTATCAGGCTTGATTTATTGATTTTTGTTACAAAGTGCTGATACTGTACGTACTATATTTGACTATATTGAGACTTGCATTCGGAAATCAGCGGCTAGAAATTATGGAAAAATGTAAATGTTCAAAATATCTTACGTGCTTAACTTTGGATACCATTGTTATACTGTTTTTCTTAACGCTTAATTTTCTATTTAGGTACAAGTTACATCTCGAACAAGATGTATGCATGCTGTATTGTAATGTAGCGTTATACGGATATCCACGCCCGGCACCAGGCAAGAAGTTGCCAAGTACTTGTTGCATTTTCCTCATGTTATTTCCAGGCCCCAGTACTTCCTAAAATGCGGCAAGTACTTGTCGCATTTTCCCTTTGCGGACGGCTCAGGTGTCTACATGAGGATTTCCTCTAAAGAGAGGCTCTGGTCAGGGCGATGGGGATATGCAATGAGGAGATTGAGCGTGAGCTGAGCGAGGTGATTGAGATTGACGGGCAGAATTGAGTTCTTCATGACGTAGAGGGAGCCGGCCTTGCAGGAAATGATCCGAATCGACAGGAGGAACTTCCGGTTCCAGTCCCTCCGGAGCCTCGCGTCCGGGTCCTTCCCGTCATTGTAGCTGCTCTGCTTCCAGAGCTCAATCACGCGCATGCTCTCCTCACTCACGTAGCCCGCAATGGCCAGCGGCGTCACGGCGTCAACCATGCAGCGGACCCCGCAGACCGGGAACATGAAGTAGGAGATGTAGTCTTGGTCGAAGAATCGGAACGTGGCGAAGAGCAAGAGGCCAACGTGGGCTGGGAAGCAGAGGTGGGGAATTCAATGTTGGTGAGATTTAAGATTAAGAGTGTGATTTAATGGATAGTGTAATTGGATTTAGGTCAGTTGCGAATAACGACTTGTAAAAATTTACGACTGATTAAATCCCATTAGATCCTACCCACTGTGATGGTATTCAATCGACAGAAGGGGTTAAGTACCTAACTTAAAACCCCATTTAATTCCAGTAAATTACATACCCGTTAAAGCCAATTAGATCCTAACAGGTACCATTAATACACATTGAATCACATACTCGCTAAATCCCCCTAAAACTGTTTAAATTACAATCCCATTAAATCATGTTAAAACCCATTAAATCCCATTGTGATGGGATTTAATCGTCAGTGGGATAGATTACATCGAATTCCATTAAACCCCAATAAACCACATTAGATGACATACATACGCGTGAAACACCATTAAATGCCATCCCATTAGGTACCATTAAATGCCATTCAATCCAATACTCACTAAATCCCACTAAAACCCACTAAATCACAATCCCATGAAGTAAAACTAAGACCCTTTAAATCCCAAGCCAATTGAATCCCACTAACACCTATTAAATCACAATCCAATTAAATCCAACTAAGACCCATTAAATCACAATCCAATAAATCCAACTAAGACCCATTAAATCACAATCAAATTAAATGCAACTAAGACCCATTAAATCACAATCCAATAAATGCAACTAAGACCCATTAAATCAAAATCCAAATAAATGCAACTAAGACCCATTAAATCCCAATCCAATTAAATCCAACTAAGACCCATTAAATCACAATCAAATTAAATGCAACTAAGACCCATTAAATCACAATCCAATAAATTCAACTAAGACAAATTAAATCACAATCCAAATAAATGCAACTAAGACCCATTTAATCCCAATCCAATTAAATCCAACTAAGACCCATTAAGTCCCGATGTGATAGGATTGAAACGACAAAGTGCAATAAATAACGCAGTCTCATGAAATCCCGTTAAAAGTAATTAAAATCAACTTTGATGGGATTTGAATTAAAGGAAATTCGGATGTAATGCAACTGTGCTACAAATCCAATCAGACTAAAGGTATGCAAATAGCAAAGGCTTAATTGAGAAATCCCTCCAAAATTTGAAGCTGTCACCAAAACTATTGACATTCGTCACATTTGCATGCTAGATTAGGTGACGGAGAAGTAATTCATATTTCCATTGAATTGTTCGACCCTATCATTGATAAGCAAAGGTCCTTATAAAGCGTACCCATGAAAATGGTTGGGGCCCATCCCAGATAGAGGCGGAACCCTTCGTTGAGAAAGGTTACAGCGCACTCTAGCTCTCGATATCGTCGGGGGAGCGTGTTCCCGAGGTCAAGCTTGTCCTCGTTCCCCTCCATGTCAATCCTAAAACAACAATAGGTAGGTAGTAGTATGCATTAAGCTAGTCCAAAGATATGAATTTGAGAGTACCTAATTTCCCTCAGTTCCGCCCTAAGGTATCCCAGCCCAATGAAAACAATGAACCAGTTGAAGGCCAGTAGAAAGAAGAAGACGGCCACCAAGTAGTTCTCGAGTACAAAGAACGGGATTTTCTCGGCCCAGGTCCCAATTTGGTCTCCGGCCGAATTACAGGGCAGATAGATGGAGCTGGCAAAGTGGGAGGCACAGGGGTTCCCTAGCAACATTATCCCGTGAAGGGCTGGGCTCACAATTAGCAGAACGTAGCTCAGAACCACGCACTCGGAGACCCAGTCCGGACCGACTTTCTCAAGCTTCCTCGCACGCTTCTCACCATAGAGGTCTACAAGGGACAAACCAACACAATTTGGAGTATAAGGCTGACGGGCAGACAGACAGAAGGACGGGTGAATGGATAAACGGACAGACATACAACCGAACAGACAGACAGACGGATGGACGGATGAAAAAACGGACGGACATACAGACGGACATACACACGGTTGAGCAGACACGGACAGACAGACAGAAAGACGGACGGGCAGACAGACAGACACATAGTTGGAAGGACAGACGGACGGACGGACAGACATGCAGAAGGATGGAAGGACAGACGGACAGACGGACGGACAGACAAATGGACAGGTAGGCAGAGAGGCGGGCGGTCAGACACACAGAAAGACGGACAGATACAGAAAATCGGACAGATAGACAGAACGAAGGACAGACAGACAGAAAGACGGACAGACACAGAAAGACGGATTGACAGACATGAAGACGGATTGACAGACATGAAGACGGACATACAGACAGAAAGACGGACAGACAGACAGAAAAACGGACACACAGGTGGACAGAAACAGACATACAGACAGACAGAAAGACGGAAAGACAGACAGAACAGAAAGACTGACAGACAGATGAACAGAAACAGACATACAGACAGACAGAAAGACGGACAGACAGATGGACAGAAACAGACATACAGACAGACATAAAGACGGCCAGAAACAGACTGACGGACAGACAGATGGACAAAAACAGAAATACAGACAGACAGAAAGACGTACAGAAACAGAAAGACGGACAGAAACAGAAAGACGGATGGACAGAAACAAGAGAGAAAGACGGACAGACAGAAGGACAGAAACAGAGATACAGACAGACGCACAGACGGACAGACAAGTGGAACATATATCGACATATAACAAAAAGTGACTCTCTGCTAGTGCTTACTCTCATCAATGTACTCGAAGAGCGTGTTGGAGAAGAACAGTATTTCCTTCTTGCGGTACTTGAGTTCGAAGAAACCCTGGATCCCATGAATGTATGCCAGGATCCAGAGGAGGTTCATGACGCGGATCCTCGGCGGCATCTCGGTCTCCTTGAGCCCTTCCCAGAACCGTGCCAGGGAGAAGAGGCACATGATGCACTGCGTGTAGCCATGACAGTGAAAAATTAGCTGATGGAAGGGCCCGATGGTTGGGCTGAGCCGATGTCGGAGTCTGTCCCATTGGAAAGGGAAGAAATGGAGGAAGCAGCCGATCTGCATTACTTGGCCTACCGCACTCTTGGCCATCGGAGTCAGCATCATGCGTTCGTTCACGACAAAGGCTAGCAAGTCAGTGTCACAGCTCGCTCGACCGACTCGACCTAGAACCGAGATCGAAAGGTATGGAGAATTTCAACACTCTATAATTATATTTACAATAATTGCTAGATTTAATTACTGTACACATATTCAAGGTTTTCACGAGCTCTGATCTATTTATGTAAATTGATTCACCATTGCAGGGTACTGAATTCAGCAGATCAATTATTTCAATTTTGAAAACGCTCCTGCGTAAAGTAAACGCTGACAACGAAATACAAAGAGTGGAGCAAATATTCAGAAAAAGAAACATTTCACAATAGACGAGAATTATAAGCTGCGCCTTCGAAGTTATTGCTCCTGCCTTTCTCCAGAACATACAAATAGGACACTCCTGCAAATACCATATTCAATCTATAAATGACGTACGTCCAGTAGTACATATACTTACATATACTACATGTAAATGTTGCAATAAATACTTACCTCTGGCTCGTCTCAATTGCTGTTGATGTCATTATTTGTGTACCTATCTCCAGGAATCAGGTTAAGGCAGTTAAACAGAAGCTACTAGGTATTAGCTACTAGCTACTACTACTACCGTAGGTATTACAAACATACACAGAAGAATAACTACTATTTAAATGCCAGTAGTAACAATTAATAACTATCAGTGATCCGCATATTCACTCTACTCTGTTTCATCACAGTTCTGTTACCAACTCAAAGCCTTTATTTACTGTATTCACTCAATATTAAAGTAGGGTAGTATATTTTATTAAACTTTCTCTTATCCATCTGTAAACTGAAGAGTTATACGAAAAATACAAAATATTTCATCAGAAAAGACTCTTCTCACTTATTTGTAGAAAGTAACAAAATGAGAAAATAAATTAAATGGACTACAGCAGCAATTAATTGGGCGGCAATGAGCGGGCTGATTGAAATCAACGCAATTAACGTATCGTTCTAGAAATACAGCTAGGAGTGAGTCCTGCCAAAAAGTACGAGGAGTAAGAGCCTGAGAAATTAATAATTCAACTAAATAGATAATAAGAGTATTAAATCATTATCCTCTTATATGCTAAATATATCCTAATATAATATGTAAGTATGAAGTAATAGTTTGGATCTCGATAAGGTAGCTAAACAATAGAAATAAGAGAGACTCAAGCTAGGCTATAGTAAAGTAAGTAGATTGAAAGAGGCCGAGGCCCAGGCACGTATTGAGCTTCCGACGGAAACAGTCTTTTCGTAGAATTCAGTAAATGTTGAGCCTTGTATTTTTTTTCGAGAAAAAAAAAATATTATTTGGAAAATTCCTGGATTCAAAATAATTTCTTTCTCAGAAATTTTCCTCGGTAAATTCTATTATTTCCGGCTCCAAATCCTCATACCCGACGTAAGGAACTACTCAATCCGTACCCGTAACAGTTCCAGACGACTCTGCACATTCTTAGACTCAATCTCTCCCCATATAATTTAGCTAAACTGTGTCCAAATAGTAGAATTAGTATGGCACGACCTAACGTACGAGATCCTCCGCGGGCTCATTCAATCCCGTACTGACTCAGTTCCTGCTGGACCCGGGTCAGGTAGGTAGGGTCGGGGTACCCATGAGCCTGGACCCCGCCCTGGAGAGCCGTCTTGTGATGAATGTTCCAGACCAGGACGTCGGCTGCCCCGGTCGTCATGCTGGTCCCAATGCTGAAGCAGAGGCGCCGGTCCCAAGCCGTCCGGAGCAGCTCAGAGATCCGCTTCCCTTCCGCCGTGTTCGGGAGATAGGCCGTCCGGTTCAGCCCGTACTTCCCTGTCACGCTGTAGTGAAGGACCAGCGTGGAGGAGCCCTCGTGGCCCGCTGCGGAGCTCCGCTTGTCAACAATGACCTTCATGAACCCGTCGGGGCAGGAGCCAATCTCGAGGCCGGAGCAGGCCTGGCAGAACGGGCACTTGAGGTACGTCTGCTTCAGGCCCGACATCGTGGTTCCCTCCGTCTCGAGCCGTGCGTGGCACTGGGCGCAGAGCTCGTGGCTGCATTTGAGGACCTACAGGTCAAAGAATAGGAAGTTAAGTTAGGGGCCATAAAATTGTACTGTATTGTAATTTTTGATTTAATGGGATTTGTGAGAATTAATGGGATTTAATTGAGTTTTGTGATTTGATGGAATGGAACAGGATTTTGTACTTTAATTCAATTTAAAGGGATCTTACGAATTATTTGTTATTTGTGGAACTTAATCTTATTTGACGGATTTTGTGATTTAATCGGATTTACGGGATTTTGTTATCTAATTAGAATAATTTATTTTTGTTTTATTCAGGATTTAACAGAAATTTATGATTTATTAGAATTGGAGAATTTATTTGGGTTTTGGCATCGACGGATTTAATGGGATTTTGTGTTTTAATAGAATTTAACGGACTGAATGGGATTTTCAGATTTACCTTTCCATGCCTGACTGATTACATTTGTAACTTTTCGTACTTTAAAAAATCGTACAATCCTTATTTGTGCATATTTGTTTCTAGGATTTTTCGCTAATCCTAGCCCACAGTTTTCTGCGCACGAATTTGTCAATTATAGGTCAATTTACTTGATCAATAATTAATGAAAAATATAATTATCAACCAAAACAGGCCAAATCACCCTAGAACGCCCGACTGATTACATTTGTAACTTGCGTACTGCGCAAGTTTTAGCATGTTGGGCGGGATAAGTGTTGAGGGATCAGTGTTGACAAATCGTGCTGTATGGCCGTATACATGTACTCACAACATTCTATAAATCAAGTAGCAACACTGTGTAGTTACAAAAGTAATCAGTCGGTAGTTCAAGGGTGTTTTTTTCTCGGCAAACGTGGCAAGTTACAAAAGTTATCTGTTGGTAGTCCTGAGGTGAAAAAAGTGTCGGGCACGGGCAGGTTTACAAGCAAAGACCTCGCCTTCGGCTCCTGCCTTATATTTGCCCCCGCGGCACCGCCGCTTAGCGCGGTTGGCTCTAAGCTTGCAACTAATTAGTACAAATCGTTTGTTTAGTAAATAAATCGATTACTTAACTCTACAAATGGTGTGATGTTAGAAAGCCATGTCACTGAAACAAAGTTCCTACGAACTGTTATGCTAGAAACTAGACGCTGCAGGTAAAATTTAAGGAAAAGTCAGAAAATAGAAAAATGCATGAAAGAACTTAGCAGTTGGTAGGTACTTTGTTAGTGTGCCATGGGTTGCAAACATCACACCGTTTGTAGAGTTAAGTAATCAATTTACTTACTAAACAAAATATTTGTACTAATTCGTTCCTAGCGTAGTCAAGGGCGCTAAGCGGCGGAGCCGCGTTCGCAAGTATAAGGCACGAGCCGAAGGCGAGGTCGTTACTTGTACTTATTCGCCTATTTTTCCTGCAACGTAGCGTTAGGAATGGGATTTCACTTTTTTTTTCTGTCTGCGTTTCTTGATTATGCCACAAAATTGATCTAAATGACTTGACCTAAATCCAATTAAACCGACGTCCCACTAAATCAATATCCCATACAATCCCTGCCAACATCTCTAGATTTTTCCTTACACGCCAATGCTGCGGAGCGGGTGGATACTCGACACAGCAGATGGGACAGTCCTTGTCCAGCGGTGGTGGCGGCGGAGGGGCTTGGCCATTAGTGGCTGGAGCCACGGCAGCATTCGGATTCGGGTCCTCCCCGTAGCTCTTGAGCTCTCCGCCCGAGAGGAGCGGGAGGGAGTCTTGCCAGTCCCAATCCGCCAAGTCCTCTGGGAGGTCCTTGGGATCTCCCTGACCCGACTTGAGTCTCTTCGTCACTGGCTCCTCCTGGTCCTCTGCATTGGTCGGACTCGCGCCGGTCAGGTCGATGATGGCACTCGTACTTGGTCCTCCCGCATTGGGCGGGCCTGGCTCCTCCGGATTCTCCAGGATGTGGTTGATGGTTCGCTCGAGGTTGTGACCGAACCGGGCCAGGAGTTGCAGGTTCCGCACGTCGTCCGTGAACCCCAACTCAGTCAGCGTGCTCAGCTTGAGGGCAACGGACTCCTGGGTCGCGCTGGCTGGAGCCTTGTGAACTGATGTTCCGGATGAAGACGGCCCTGCCAGTCCTGGTTCCTGCAAGAAAAGTAAAGATAATGTGATTTTAGCCTTGAGCTCATGCGCAACGTGCAACTTTCTGAATTACTTTAAATACCAAGGAAGTAGGAGAGTAAACAATAAACAAAGAATTCGGTGGCAAACATCCCTGTTGCGAAGACAATGAATAAATCTAGTTATGGAAAAAATATAGATTTAAGGTCCAAACAAAATATGCAAATGAGCATGTTTTAAAACATTGTTTTAAAACATATTTTAAAACATGTTTTTTATTCAATAAAAAAAATTGTTTTCAAACATTTTTAAAAAACGTTTTTTTAATTAAAAAAAAAACATGTTTTAAGTAAACAATAAAGAACAGTTTTTTGTTTTCTCTAAAAAAAACCGTTTAAAACAATAACAAACCGTTTTTTTTTTTGTTAAAAAAAAAAGTTTTTTTCTAATTTAAGTATAAAAAACACGTTTTAAACAATAAAATGCAGTTTTTTTATATATTATTAAAAAAAGGTTTTTTATAAAAAAAAAACATGTTTTAAACCATGTTTTTTTCTAACCCTGGAGCAAACGTTGGGTGTTGGGTCCGAAAAATTGTTTAGTCGGTTTAAAGGAGATTAATTCAAATAGAATTGGTATTGGTTATTGGTAGACATAAATAAAGACAATTACTGTTGCTACGGGTAACGACGAACGCCAATGGACTGCTCTTGATAATGGGCTTGAGAGTTCCCTATGTAAACGTGTGTTAGGGAATTGTCCTCCAAATAGGTCAGTAAAAGGTCAGGTATCTCGGGACCCCGTCGACCCATTTGGTCAAGTTAAGTTTGTTTGCAAGGCATTTGTATGCCCTACAACATTTTCAATATCCTAAATCCCTAAGTGCATAAGAAGTGGGGTAAATTGACATATCGAGGTCGTTTTTTGATGATTTGAGGCACTAGGGCATAAAAAATCGACCCTTTGATCTGATTTGTATAATCTAGACCGCGTTTACCAATTTTTATGCGTCTATAATTTTTGACGTACATGGAGCCGTTTAGTCGGAAAGTGCCGTGGCTTCATTTTGAGACCTGCGGAAATGCATACCCTACGGGAGGTAACTTTTCCGTATTTATTTACGGACCTAAAGGTTGGCAAGGAAAAGTTACCTGTCCGCTCAGGGAAAAACAAACTTCGTGCGTTCGTATTTAGTATTCCGTTATTTAAAATTCCTAAATAACTCTCTTCACAATCAGCTCTTCTAAAAACCTGGGCTGCTGATGTCAGCAAGAAGCATTTTAAAGCAGAATCAGAATAATTCTGAAAGGGCACCGAACGTTCCGGTCCATGAGCCGGACCGGCGGTCCGGTCCACGGTCTGGTCCGGTCTGACTATTTTTCGGCCTGTTGTTTTCGGTCCGGTCCGGTCCGAAGGGTGGAACGGACCGTGGACCGGACCGGACCGGACCGTTGTTATCGGTCCGCGGTCGACTCCAAAAGCTCACAAAATGTTTAGGAAAAGGCAACCAATAGCCACGTAATTGTCTATTTTGGACCTCCTAGCGGAGGTCCGAACCCTTCGACTATTTTGTACCTTCCTCCTTGTGAGATATAAATACTAAGCCTGGGTTGGGCAACTGAGCTTGGCCTTCCGACTTGGACCGGACCGGACCGGATGGTGCGGGACCCTAAATTCTTATAACTTATTAAAACAATCTACCTTTTAGAGCGTGTGTATTATATTCAATAGTAAAAAAAGATATTTGATAATAAACATATTTTTTTTTAAAAACCTGAATCCAATGTAAGCATATAAAATACCGTTTTTTGGGACCGAAAAAGTATATGTAGCAGCCAAAAAGTACTACTTTTAAGGGCCGAAAAACCGCCGAATATCAATTTTTTTTAGAACCGGAAATCCGCTTCTTATCTATTACATACTGAATTTGTTTTTACCCAAAAGCTAAAACCCATAATTTTGGATGGACTTAAATATGTCATTAATGCCATATGTAAGGTTCAGAGTTGATTTAAATCAAGCTTTTTGAATTAAATCCAATCACAATGGGATTTAATTGGGTTTAATGTGACAGTGAGTAAACGAACGTTTTCATCCTATCTTTGTTGGTTAAATGTTATATCTCATCAAAGCAGGTGGGATTCAATGGGGTTTAATTCTGCGGCTATTTTTTTTAAATCTGTTTATTTCACTTTGCGTACGTCCCATCACAATCACACTGAGATTCCATTAATTCCAAATAAATTCCCTTAAATCACAAGCCCATTAAATCAAACCAAGTCACATTGAACAACAATATCATTTAATTGCAGTAAAACGACATAAATCACAATCAGATTAAATCCCACTGAATCCCCCTGAAATCCCTCCAATCCCAGTAAATCCCAGTAAATTCCACTTACTCATTTGTACCACAATAACATTAAAATCCCATTTAATCCCACCCAACTACTCTGAGCATATACAACACCTAAATCGGATACCCTCTAAAATGCGGACGCATGCGTACCTGCTCTCCAGGATCCTGATTGGGTCCTGAACTGGCTCCATCTGCCGGTTCTGGCTGTACCTGATCCCCTTGCATGTGACCAAATATGGTCTGAGCAAAGAATGGCCAGACGGACTCGGCTGGGCCCGGGACAGCAAAATTGCTGCTCCGGCCCGGAGCCCATACGAAGGGCGGGAGCGAGGCCCTGGGCCCTGAGAACGGATCCCCCGAACCGCTCACTCCCCTCCCACCGCTGGAATAGGATACGGCATAGAGCGGCACGCACTGGCCCCGATTGTAAATAACATACTCGTTGGCTCCTCCCGTTGGCCGCCCAGCAATTGAGTCAAAGAAGAGGTCAGTGTGGTTCCGGCGCTGCTGAGGGCTCTTCTCGGGCTCCCGCACGAGGGAACTGTTCCCCTTCACAGAGAGGCAGTCACCAAGGAGGACGGCAAAGAGCAGGAGCGTACTGTTACTGTCATAACTCATCGACTTCTTGGGGTCATCTGACAGGGAAACCCGAAGCAGAGTATTAGACCTTAGACCTTACGAACCAAAAAGTGCTAGAGCTAAATAGAAGTATTTTTCAATTGACTTTCGATATTGATCTTAAGAGGTCATACCCGCAAAGTAGATCCCCCGCCCAAGGAGCCCCGTTGAGTTCCCGAGCCTTTCGTCGAGGCCCTGACTTAGGACGTCGTCCACCTTTGCCCGTGTACAGTGATATAGGAGGGCCACGTTGTCGGAGTATTCCTGACCGCCGAGAGCCGGGTCCCGGCTAAAGTTCATGTTGACATGGGCCCGGTGATGAAGCTCCTTGTCATCGAGCCCGAGGTCAGTCAGGACCTGCCAGTCCTCAACCTTGGAGCACATCAGCTCCTTCCGCATGCCCAGGAACCGCTTCCAGAGCCCAGTGTTCACCACGCGCTCAATCTTGGTGATGGTCACGTGGGGGACCATCATGCCGGCAAGGACCCGGTACTCTTCTGACGTCTCGGGGACAGGGACCTTGAGGAACGGGAACAGGACCTGGACAGAATTCGTGGGTCGGATTTAATGGGGTTCTTAACTGTGACTTAATTGGATTTACTGTAATTAAATCCCAGACTGACGGGATTTAGATCAAGATCAAGAGGGATAAACAACTCAAATTTCCACCGATTTAAATCCAATTAAATCCTACCCCAATACAATAAGATTTAATCTCAAAACTTGGAATTTGTCGCTGAATTAAATCCCATTATATCACTAAATCCATTAAAGTCGAACAAGATCAGATTAAATCACAAAATAATCCCATTTTAATGTAAATAGACAAAATCCAGTTCCAGCAAATCACAATAAAGTAAAGATTAAACCCCGCTAAATCCGACATGGCATTGTCACAAACACCTACTAAATATCACAAATCTCATTAACTCCCACTACTTAAATAAGAACATCCCATAAAATCCCCATCCGACTGAATTTAATTGAGGAAGTGTGATTTAAAACGTAAGTAAGTTACGGACCTGAATGGCCTTATTGAGTGAATCTTCCCAGTTGGGTGGCACGGCTGGCTGGGCCTGAATCCGGTACGGGAGGGCCGGTGAGAGGCCATGACCTTGACCTGTCCCCAGAGACGCAGGGACGATCTTCTTCGGCACTGCCTTTCCTCTCTTCTTCGTGGCCACCGTGGTCGTGGGCGGAGCTGGAGTTAAGGCCGCGGGTCCGGGAGTGTTCCAGCCAGGCGGATAGATCCCTAAGGCGCTGTAGGCGCTACTAGTCTGTGGCTGAGTAGATCCTGCCGTGTAGGGGGCACTTCCTGCCAGGCCATACGTGAAGAATGGCGCGGAACTTGCCGTTCCATGGTTCCAGATACCCGTCGAACCGGACTGTACCGTTCCAGCCGTGTAGGGGCCACTATAGTGACTGGGTGGGGCCGGGTAGGCTTGATGGGCGGCTGGTGAGGGACTTGGGATTGCTGGGTTCCAGATCCCTGAGCTAGCAGTACTGGGAGCCGGTGCTGGGTATGACCATGCGGATGCGGATCCATTCAATGATGAGTAGGGACCGTATTGTGTAGAACTGGGCGGCGAAGACCCATAGTAACTCACACCGGCCCCTGTGGCGGCATGCAGGGACGTGGACGGGAGGGGCACGGAGGTCGCAGGCGGTTGTACTGAAGTTGTAGACGTGGTCGGGAATAGATTTCTGGCCGCTTTTGGCTTCGCAGTTCTCTTTGCTCGTGGAACCTTCATTTTTGGAGCTGGTGCCGGACCATGAGGGACCGGCTGCGGCTGATAATCTCTACTTGCAGTCACGACTCGATCGATGGACTCCGTATAGTGTGGAAAGCGGTCCATGGCTCTGGCCTGTCCGACTGGACCTGGAAAAGAGGAAATCCATATTATAGAGTTACAAGTAACAACCTCGCCTTCGGCTCGTGTCTTATACTTGCGCACGCGGCTCCGCCGCTTAGCGGGCTTGGCTC
>JAQFZY010001961.1:0-13280 GCA_034696285.1 Hypogastrura burkilli | reverse complement strand
GGATATTTACATCTACCAATTTCTACTCCAATTTTCATGTCTGACCCCCCTCCTCAAAATTGGGAACACATTTATTGCCAGTGTAAAGTGGGCTAAAAAAGCCCACTTTAGGTTTAAGTATGTTAAAAAGGCTATTTTTTCCCGACTGCCAAAAATATATATTATGTCCCAGAAAGTGCATGAATAACATACTGATCCTCACGGGATAGAATTTTGGCTTCCATTTATACTATCACCAAGTAATTCGAAATCTCTCACCAATTTAAGCAGATTTCCTCACCAGTTACCACAAATTACTCACAAATCTTTTCAAACTTAGTATAAGCAAAATATGATTTATTTTAGAATAATTACGGGAATTAGAACGCTAGAATTCGAAATATTTCAAGACTCTGGCGAGGAAATCTGATTGAATTGGTGAGATATTTTCAATTACTTGGTAATGATTTAATTATTCCTCTAGAATTTTTATTTTTGCGGCAGTATGATAAGCCGTATTTATTTAAGCTAAAGAACGCTGACTTGTAGCTACTAAAAAATTACTGGGACTGCTGGACAAATTTTAGTCAGTGTCTGCGGCAGCTAAATGACTTTAAACACTAATCAAATCGACGCTACTAAACCATTCCCTAATCTTCCCTTCCGGAGCCCCAAGGTTCAGCTTATTTATTTAGCCAGAAGTCAGGAGTATTTCGGGGTGCCATACTAGTACTAAGTCTAGCCGTGGAGATTAAATGTTTAAGTAAATGTAACTTACAGTAAGAAACGTATTGTGGAGCAACATTTATTTTCTTACGATTATGATCCAAGTACAAGCTCCAACTCAGAGCCAAATGTTTTTACTCAAACTTTAAGAATACTTAAATATTAAATATCTGGAGTCAGGGAGTGATAGTGTGTAGTGCGTTGTGACCTTTAACCTTTGACCTGAGAGAAGACGGGGGGAACCTTGTACCTTGCCGATTTTTAGGAGCTGACAACGTTACTGCTGGGACTGGGAGGAGGGCCTGAACTGTGTATAGTATTACCTACATTAGGCTGCTACAATGCTTAAGTCCCATTACGAAACCATTATAATATTCTATTTATTACTTAGCCCTGTTAAGTCTCATACATATGTTCCAACGTCCTCATCTCCTACAAATTAATTGTATTTACAGGGTGGGATTGGATACGGATCCCAAGTTACCTGGCCACAGCGCCCTCTTACAATACAATGTATATTCTTGTTCAAATAAATGATGTAATATGAAACACAATTACAAATGGGAATGCTAATTGTACCTACTCTACCAATGTTGTATCCAATGACTGATACCGACTCGATAATAAAGGGAATGAGAAATTATGCTCCTGAGTTAGCACTTGATTCCAAAGTTATAAGTAGCCAAATTCAAAAGGATTTTCACTATTCCTGAAAGTGACCTCCGCCCGGGCCAAGGTCAACTAGTCTTTTAAACGGAGCTAAGTTTCAAGGGGGTGGTCCTAGTTCACACTGGGTTCACCTGAGTTGACCAGAGTCTTTCTGCTGACCCGGTAGAGGGCACCCAATGTATCCTGCTTCAGTTACAATGATTTTTCTCTATATCTATTTCTAAAAGTGCCGCCATGTTAAATCTTTTGGGTCCAAGGTCAGTGTCAAAGTGAAAGAATGTAATAATGTTCAGACAGAGGGCGTAGGCTCTATCCAGTCGGTCCAAAGATCCCTGCTGTTGTAGGTCCAGTGATCCACAATGAGTAGCTCGATCTCCCTGACGTCCTTAGAAGAGCCTGAGGAGGCTGATCCGGGTTCTTTCACATGGACTCGATGGCCGAGGGACTCCTTGGAAACCTAGCAACAAAGATAGGGAGATAGGGAACTTAATTACCGGTACTACCGATTACCGATTTTCGATTCTGTGATCCCATTTACGAGTACCTACATTAAATTCAATTTTTGTAATTGGAAATTAACTTATTGGATTGGATTTGGAAATTAAGTTGATGCTTTAAAGTAAATGCCGGTTTATCGAAGCCTTAATTTCCGAGTTTAATGAGAACTCAAATGTCATCAGAGATCGGTAAATGCCTTCCCAATAGTAAATGGGCGTGCTTATCCTTACATGAATTTTGAAAAAGTAATTCAATCCAATTGAAACTTAAGGATGTACTTATATAACTTAACTAGGATCACGTAACATGTTTTCCATTTTACTCACCTTTCCGATCTGACGTAGGCCCAGAAATGTTAGGCCCGGGAGCTTCCCGAAAGCCAGATATCCCGACACATCGTTAACCTTCTCGGTAACAGTCTCATCGACTGGAGATCTCCGGCTCTCTATTTTGCATGATTTCAAGCCTGCTCAGAATCACAGATCATTATTATGGTAGTTCCGTCCATGCATAGCTGTGCACTACTCATGCCTTCCTGCCTTCCTTTGGACTTCTTGCCTACCGGCCTCACTGCTTTACTTTACAATTATTGCCTTATTGTTTACCACCTTACTTGCTTACCTTTCCGCCTTAGTTTTAATTCTTCCCTAACAGTCTCTCTGCCTTGCCGTTTTTGTTCAATTTTTTGCCTTACTGCCTCGCTGCCTTACGGCCGTAATTTTAATCCCTTGCCTTTCTCATTCGCTTTTACTTCTTCACCTTCCTGCCTTACCGCCTTAGTTTTAATTATTCCCTTACTACCTCTCTGCCATACCGTCTTTTTTTAATTTCTTGCCTTACTGCCTCGCTGCCTTACGGCCGTACTTTTAATCCCTTGCCTTTCTCCTTCGCTTTTACTTCTTCCCCTTCCTGCCTTACCGACTTAGGTTTAATTATTCTTTTACTGCCTCTCTGCCATACCGTTTTTTTTTTAATTTCTTGCCTTGCTGTCTCCCTGCCTTACGGGCGTAATTTTAATCCCTTGCCTTTCTCCTTCGCTTTTACCTATTACTTCTTCACCTTCCTGCCTTATCGTGGTTTGTTTTTATTTCTTCGCCTTACCGGAATTTTTTTAAAATCCAGCCTCCCTGGTTTCTTAAGGCAGTAAGGCCAGAACGAAAAACGCCGAGCTCTGGTTCTGTTTTTGGAATTGACCTAGACTTTTGAGGTAATAATGGTATAAGTCTGAAATACTCACGCCCGAGGTCACGAAGAGAGGGCCGGCGTGGATGAATGAAGGTCTCCCAATGGCTGAGCCAGTTGGGCCTCGAGATGTCGAGAGTTTCCAGCATGCGGCTGGTGCTAACGTCTGGCGGCAACCCACAGAGCACGTTGTTGATATTCGCCTCACCGTCCGCGTAGACGAAGTAAAGGCTCTCTAAGGTCCTATACCCAAAGATGACCTGTAGCTCGGGTCCTTTCAGGGCATTAAAGCCCTTTACATCCCTATACTCGAACGTAGTTAGGCATGGGAAGTGTATGAGCACTTCCTGGAGCATCTGACCTTCGTAACCTCTCCAGGTCCCCATACGGCCTTCCTCCCGCCCGGAAACCTGTACTGTTCGGACGGACTCGAACCGGTCCTCACCATCCATGAAAATGGCATTAATTACAGCTAGCGTCGATTCTACGTGCCGGAGGACGGGTAGATCCGAGGCTCGTGCCGGACCAAACATCCTAGGATGGACTAATTCCCTTGGCATGGGTAGCGGTATGCGGAGCAGGGCGAGGAGTTCCATTCTCGGGAACGTCATTCGATGAGCCAGATTGTAGGTGTTTATAGTTGCTTCGAAGACGAGCTGGGTGAGGGTCTGACGGTGTTGGGCCAATAGTTGCTCAAAGGCAGCTGCTGCCGACTGTCGGTGGACATAGAAGGCCCCGACCTTGAGTACCTTCACGGAGCCCATATAGTCAATGTCGAGGCCATGGTTCCCAACGTTTACTGTAAGGGTCTCGAGGTGGGGAGGGAGGCAGGGCGTGATGAAGTTCCGGTTGTTTTGGGGGTAGCCGAGATTGAGGGACTTCAAGGAGCCGAAGTTGAAGGCTGGCAGGACTTCGTCATCCCCGTCGGACGGGAAGAGGTTGGGCCGGGCAAAGGACAGGCTCTCCAAGTTCGGGAGTATCTGCAACAGCTCACTGTTCTCTACGGGACTGTAAGTATCAAGCTCCGGGTTCTCAGTGAGCCATAGGTGGCAGACCCTAATCAGGGGTCCAAATTTCCGGAAGAAGGACAGCATTTGGGGAAAAGTGCCGGAAGTAATACGGAAATTTCGAAAAGGGAAGTCCGGGGAGGATGCCATAATTCCAGCCAACCGGTCAACGTTGAATTGAGTTAGTTCGATGATCCCCACGGGCGAGGTACTCAGCATTGAACTCACAGTCCGGTTCCAGGTCTTATTTATTTCTCGGCAAATTTTGAGCTGGGCCAAGTCCAAATACCGAAATACGAGTTTCAGAATCTAAGTTACAGGATTGGATCGTCATTTTGTGAGCCAAAAATAATATTTCTTAAATAGAACATAGGAGTGAGGTATTTCACTGCTTAACCTGTACATGGTCAGGGGGCATTTGCAACGTGGACGGTCAGCGGTTTACATTTATAAACTTGCCATATTTATATAAAACCTAGCCAAGAACGATCAATGGGTTACTTTTGTAAACCGGTCAGTGTTGCCAAGTCTACATAAGTTGTATGAGTGATACATGAGGCAAGCACAATAATATGAGTTCACAACACTGTACCGGACTGGGCCATCTAGATGCGTGTGTAGAACTCCGTTTACATTTGTAAACCATTCATCATTCCCGTTACAATTTCCCATTTTTTGCCAGTTTTTGGACCAACAAACAGTTTTAGTGGGCAGTGTACTCTATCTAGTGGAGATGTTGTTTATTTTATGGAGAAATGGTGCGGCCAGGATTACCAAAAAATCCCATAATTTTTTAACATAGATTGCTCGAGCTGCTAAATTTTGAAGGGACGTGGTTTACAATTGTAAACGGTTGACCACTTCCGGGTTAAGGCTTATAGGTTCTTACCTTAGGAGTCTCCAGAGGGTTTTCCGCCGAAAGTTTTATAGCAGCATTCGTTGGCGGTTCCTATATATTGTATCAGATTGAAGAAATTATAGCTATAAGTAAGTTTCCTATCAATACTTAACGGGAAACAATTAACTTTAATTTTCTAGATAGTTCAGTTAATGGAGTAAAATTAATAATGGTCGCTTATTCATTCATGTATCACAGCTGCTGGGTGGGATTTAATCGGATTGGGACTTAATGGGATCCCAGTGTGATGGGATTTGGGTCTGCGGGGTGCGACGACCAACTTCAAAAATGGGCGCCAAACGAAATTCCAATAAATCACAAATCATCAATAAATCCGATTCCCATTGTATTCCAATTATACAATTACTAGGATACACACTCACCATTATGATGGGATTTAATTCCAGATTCGAGAACCTTCAAACTTTTCAAGATATTGAATGCCATCAATTAAGAAACAGAATCTCATTGAATCAGAAAATCCGATTATATCCCATTAAATCAGAAAGTCTCATTAAATCCCATTAGATCACAAAATTCCATTAAAGCCCAGTAGAACACAAAATTCCATTAAGTCTAATTAGAACACAAAATTAAATTAAATCCCATTAGATCACAAAATTCCATTAAATCCCATTAGATCACAAAATTTTATTATATCCCATTAGATCACAAAATTCCATTAAAGCCCATTAGAACACAAAATCCAATTAAATTCCATTAGATCACAAAATTCCATTAAATCCCATTAGATCACAAAATTCAATTAAATCCCACAACTAAACCCCATTAAGTCATAAAATACAATTAAATCCAAATAAATCAGAAAATCAAATTAAATAATATTATATCAGAAAATTCCAGTAAATCATAAAATCCAATTAAATCCCAATAAATCTGAAAATCGTATTAAATAACACTACATCACGAAACTGGAGTAAATCAGAAAATCCAAATTAAATCAGAGAAGTTACAAAATCCCATTAAACCCCACTATCCCAGTGTACTGGGATTTAATTTAGGAAGTGGAATTTAAAACAACACTGCTTATCCCTTGCCTGATTCGAAGGACCGTTGTTGATTCCAGTGAGACCAGTAAATAGTTCCTGACAATCCTCCTCCGTGATCTCTCTCGTCCTCTCCTTCAGATCCTTCAACTCAGAAGCAAGTTTGGCGTTTTCGGCCCAGGCGACTCGTAATAGCTATAGAACGGGAACAGGGCGGAATTTTTATAACTCAACCCCAAACATTTAAATGGACGTTCTAGATGAACTAATTAATCCAATCACTACCACACAAGACTCACCCCTTCTAGTCTTACGACGTACTCCTCTAGGTTCCTGAACCTCCCATGCTTTACCTTTACTTCCACAACAGGTGGGCTTGGACTCGGACCTATTATATAAGTATACGTATAATTAATATTCATAAACCAAAATTAGATCAGTTTACCTATAAATGCTAAATGCTAATATAAAAGTATTTTGGAAATATACCTGCTGTTGTTGTTGTTCCCATTTTTGATCTCTTCCGCGGATCCCCGTCCTTCCTGCCGTCTTCGTGATTCCGCTTCTTATGGCTCATCTCCATGACCAACTTTACTCCTTGATTGATTGGAACGATGGAGTCGGTTAGCAGAGCGGTCGATGTGTTGTTTGGAATCTTGACCTTGACGAGCCAAAGAATTCCCGACAGTTTGCAATTTCAATTAAACTCAAATTCGAATTCTCAGCACAAACCCCAACTGAGTATATTGAGAGAGAGCTGCCTGTATGGTATGGCGTGCCTGGCTGGCTGTAGAGTAGTGCTGTGGTCCGGTCCGTCGTGGCTCGAGTGACGAGTGACGAGTGGGGCCTCTGGTGGTCCTCTCGTCCTCTGTCCACGTCCACGTGGACGTATTTTAGGGAGAAGTGGGGTATGAGTAGACAGGAACGATGTCCAGGATTTCCAAGTATAGCTTTCCATATATGTATAATGACGTTTTATAAAAACCGTAAACCGCCGAATTTGGACTTTGGAGCCGAAAAAATTAGTTAAAACCGGTTTATCAGAATTATCGGTTTTTTGTGAACTGGAACAAATAAATATAAATACACATTTTTGTCGTACAAATGCCAAAGAGCAGTTTTTAGGATCTGATTTTTACTTGATTTTTATAAATAGAATCAAACTTGCGTTATCACAGATCAAGACCGTATTTAGGCATGGGTTAATAGGGCTGTAGCCCCATCCCTCACCCCCCGAAATGTTCGAAGAAATTGATTTTTACCCCTAAATTAGCAAAAAGTTTCGCATCCGGCGGAATATTCGCTTCTCGTGTATGTATTTTTCGTCGATTCGACCAAACACCAGTCAAAAACGCCACTTTTGAGATGTTTTTTTTTTCTCCGCCGCCGGCGGAATCTAATATCAAATATCTTTTCTTAGCCCCCCCCCCCCCCCCACCCGCCCCCGGAAATCCAGTCTTAAATACAGGCTTGTCTCAGATTTATATGAAAAAAAATGAAATAATGTTGGGATTTATTGGCGAAATTGTTTGCGAAGCGGAGTATATTTTTACTTTGAAAAATAAATATTTCGAGCTTCCGAATTCCCTGTACATAAAAATATATTTATGCCGACCAGAAAGACTAACTTTTTAAACTTTAAACCATCCTAAGTCCTTTGAAAAACATTTGTCTCGAACCTCAATCAAAAAATTTCAACAAAGTGATTGCTGCTTGAATGAAACTCCGTGAAATCGGAGCATGATACATGTTCCAAATCCAATACCGAATGCTAATATTCAGGACAGAAGTCCAAACTTTTTTCATAGTTTTTGTAGACGTGAAGCTTATATCTGAGATTGTAGTACTCTCCATTTTGGGATTATAAAATTGAGCGAATTTATCGCCTATGAGTTTTGCAGATATATAATTCCAATTTTTTCGACCCATTTTCTTGGTCTGACTTAACGGTTCTGTTCCAAAGTAACAAATGGTATCAGGCGCTAGTGGTTGCGCGGTGTGGTGGTAAACTAAATTAAAAGTAAGTACGGACCGGTTATATTCTACATTTATATCTGGTATATGACGATGTCCGTTAAAATACGATCTAAACTTATTACATAATCGTACAGAAGTGAGTTCAAAGATATACTGTCGCTATCGGATTAATTAATTGAAATAATTGGGGAATGTCTGAAAAACAAATTAAATAAATACCCGACCTCAGATCATAAACTTGGCCTCCCACCTGCCCAGTTCGCGTATAAATTGCTTGTTGCACGTATAGCGAGTTTATGCTACGTGCTGTTTGCACGTACTATTCTGTTTAAAACGTTAGCGGAAGGAGTAGTACCGCATATGTATGGCTATGTTTTATTTCTCCATTCATTCATATACATACATACATAGATATACATACATACATATGTACATACACAACACACAACCTGCATTTACCACCCCTTCTTCCATGCTCAACACAAGTTCGAGGTAAATATATTCCTGCATAGCGCATAGCGCTCATTTTATGTTATGTTCCAAATTCCAAACTGCATAGATTAGCTACTACGGCTATATAATTGGAAATCAAATGACACATCATACATATGACCGTAATCACTGCAGCTATAGGTGTTATTAACCAAAGTATCGTATTACATAGGTGTCAAAAACATTTTCGTAAGTAAGGAATCCCAATCACGCAGCTGTATCAATTGAACAACGGGAAGGCACGATTTATTCAATACTCAACAATAGAGAATGTCATGGAGTGCGGGTTGTAAAAGGTTGAGGAGTTTTTCTAAAAATTAATTAACACTTGATTACTGTCTCCCTTACGGTTGCACAATCTCCTCAGACTTTTCTATAGCTCATTAAATAAGGATTATTAAATGAAATAAAGGTTAAAGCAAGTTACCAAATAAGTATAGAGATAGACATAGTGTCGACTCCGCTAACCTAACCTAACGTAACGTGGAAAAATACAGCTACATCAAATTGAAGATTTCGATCTCATTCAGATCTTGAAGGTTAACTTGACCTGCTGTAACCAAACAAAAGAACTCAGACTATGACAAACACAGCGGAATTAATCAACTGTAACTTGCTTACTTTCACTGGAATTTCGCTTTTGACTGAATTGGAATGAGTACATTTCCTGGTTATCGTTAAACAAAATCACAATTGACTTATGTATATGGGTTAATGGGCTTGCGCAGAATGGATGGTATTAGTAGTAGCACACTAGAGTTCACCTGAATATCATAATTCAATATGTTTTAATGATTCTAATAGAAAACGTAGAAAACTATAGCCTGTGGCGTAGTGCTTAAGTAGAGTTTCAGTTTTAGAGGTTCATGGTGAGGAAGTTGGAAAATAAGAAAGTGATGGCAATGAATTTAAGTTGAAGTTGAGGGGAGGAGAGCTTCATTCTCAGTACTCTTCATCAGTGACGCTCTGCTTGAGGTACTCGGAGTACATTTCTTTCTGTAATTCAAAAAGAAAGCTGTCAGCATGTCTTCAAATACAAAATATAGATCCCACAGTAAATACAGATCTACACATCCATACCTTCTTCTTAATTACATTCTCCAGAGTGGTAGAAGCTGCACGAAAGGCCTTCAAGTCCCGCTTGGACAAGACGTCCTCCCGCGGTGAAATATGGGACAAGATCAAGAAGATTGAAGAGAGGACAACAATGCAGATCACCATTTGGAGATGAAAGGTGTTCGGAATGATGATCCAAATTGAAGCCACCGGGCCCTGTGAACATCAATCAAATTGACTTAATTATTATTAGTGCTAGGTACTAGTGATGCAGTCCCCGGGGAATTTCGGTATTTTCGGACGGGGAATGTTCCCGGGGGCAAAACTAGGTAAAAACGCCATGGAAATTTCAAAAATTAAGCCAAAATGTACAGATTTTGGAACTTGAGTTAACTCGACACTGTCATTGTATGACGCAAAAGCGCAATGAACCAGCTCAATTATAAATAAGGCTTGAAAATTTGGCAAGCTCATGATGAACTGCATTTAAAAGCATCGATTGAGTGTTAATTTAATCTAAATTGTGGACTTTAACTTGTCAAACACCAAAGTGGAAAGCAAATGGATTATGGCAATGTATGTATGGTGGAATGCCATGCAGATTGATTTAGTAAAAGCTAGGTATAATTATGTATATATGTAGATCTTGACTTCCTAAACATGTTTAAATGGACCTCAAAGCCGTATATTTATACTCCTTGACGCTCTACGGGTCAGTCGAATATCACATGGGGAAAAGATTCCGTCCAGCACGACTTCGCTGAAACTTGGTAAATTTACAAATCTTGACCTCCTTAACAATGCTTAAATGTACGTCAATGCCGTAGGTCCCCTTCTTAGAACCCTTCTGGTCACTAAATTCTCACCGACCAGTAAGGTGAGCTACGGCTTTGACGTACATTTAAACATTATTAAGGTCAAGATTTGTAAATATACCAAGTTTGAGCCAAATTCCGCTGGATGGCATTTGCTCCCCATGGAACCACTGATTTATCCGTAGTGGGACAGTGAAGTCGAGATACGGCTATACCTATATAAACATTGTTCGTATATCAAGATCTATAATTATACCAAGATTTAGCCAAATCCATCTTAATCACATTTCACAATACATACAGTGTCATATCCTATACGAAAATGTTTTATTTCTGGTCCTGGTTTTTTATTGTACTTATTTGCTTAAAAATGAATTTATAAAAAACGAGGAGAATCCCCGGAAAATATTTCCAGGGAAAGTCCCCGGGGACGAAAGTAGAACGGGGACTGCATCACTACTAGGAACCCAAAACAAATTATTCATAGGAGCCAATGTACATAGATGTTGCACACACTATTTTTTAGTCTGTTTATACGGGATTCATAGTCGATTCATATTGCATACCACAGATCTGAGTCTTTGTCTGGTTAGTTAACGTCTAAGTTTTTGCTAATCTGCATACTTTAATTTGGATTAAAATCAATTCCTTTTTGGCAGCATTAAATACAATTTACTGATATATTAGGCCTGATTTACTGGAAGAAAACTTTAAGTACTTATTGACGCTTCAATGCTTTAGGATTTCTATTAGTCCTGTCCAGAAAATATGACAAACCTAAAACAAAGTATACAAATGAACAAATATACATAGATGTTGGAGATTCATTTGTAGTCTGTTTATACGAGATTCATACCCGATTCATATATGCTATAATGTGATACCCGACCTGAGCCATATTACTGGGCGTACTGCTTCCATATTTGCACTGTCTTGCCTTACCAGAATGTACCGGAAGAGGTCCGTAGCGGGTCCCATGTGCTTCCGCATAGCTTGCTCCGTTGAGTTAGCCACAATTAGGCTTGCAAAGAGGAATATGGGCAGGATGATCCCAAGAGATGCCATAATGAAGCCTAGAGGGAGACACCAACATATTAGAATCCACCACAACTACCATTGCATTATCAATATGTAAAGCACATACATAGCTATTACAATAGTACTTATATGTCAAAGAAAACAAAAGTGAGGGGAGAGACGAAGACGAAAATGCACAAGTGTTCAATCAGAACCAGGATCTTCCTTCCTAACCCCAAAGAAGAAGCTATTAGTGAGTCTCGTCGCCTAACCACGAAAACCCGAACCTTATCAAGAGACACCGGCTGGCCTGCTGGCCTTCCCATTACAGTATTACAAACTAGAGGCCAGTAAAGCACCAAGAAGCCTCTACTACTTTTAACGGACTTGAATCCCACAGTACTCCGCCCTGATTACGCGCCTTTGGAACCCCCAAAGAAATGAAAGCTACTCATTGGGAGACCATCCGCAAATACTCACCAAAAACTCAGTACAAATGTATTGGACTCACTTCGAATCCCACGCTTCCAGTTACGGTTCCGAGCACCAGAGTCAATGAGGAGCTGATTCTCAACCTCCCGCTGAAACTGGTCACAGTCCGCCTCCAAGTTATTCAAACTATTTTGAACCGTTTGCTCAATCATTTTCTCAACCTCAGTACAGACGTCCCCGATCTGATTAGCACAACGAGTGGCCTGGAACAAGGAAAGAAGTCGGACATATAGAACGATTTTTCATTAGTCCTGTTCCCAAACAGACCAAAACCAATTATGTAAATGAGCAGATATATGTAGATGTTGAGCACAAGTGCTTTAGCCGGTTTACACGGGACGGGATTGATACCCGCGAGTCATATTCTTTGGAAAAAATCTAAATTTGAACATTTCCATACTTGTTTTTAGCTAAAGTCTATACTTTTAAGGTGATATTAAATACAAACCATTTAAAACGGCTTGTATCTTCCTTACCGGAAAAAAATAGTTTCTTCCTGAAACGGCTATAAAATTCATCAAAATAATCTTTTCTGCAGTCCAAAGTTCATAGATAACGTAAGCTCAATTAGCAGCAACTTTAGCGAAGACTTCTTAATGATAACAAAACCTAACCTTGATTTGGTTTTGATATTTGTATTTTTCGGCAAATTCTCTACGTTTTTTTGGCATGTACTTACACTACCGGATCAACTCATATTCACAATGGAAAAACCACACAAACCTTCGTAGCCATGTCCGGCAGAAAGATGGTTGGCATGTCAAAGCCACTTCGGTTGAGGCCAGGACGCTTGCAGAGCTCCTGAACAATTTGCATGAGGACCCTGGTATGAAGAAAGACAAAAATTGAGTATTTCAGAATTTGGGGTACTTTTTCCTCCAAACATATCTTATCCGCTCATCCTATCACTTGGTTTAGTGAACTAAGTAGTAAAGCACTAGAGAGAGGAGTGACACTTTCTCAGACTTGATGATGCTGAGAGAGACAGGAAATAAGACAAAGGGCCTAAAGTACTGTCTGTCAAGGAACTAGGCTGCTCTGTATGATGAGATGACAGAATGGGTCGAGTCCTTTTATGATAACAATGATACACGATACTCGGAAGGGCTTGGAGCATGCCACATGTTTCTTTTAGACCAAGTACATAGAGCTACTCCTTACTCCCATCATGTTTAAAGATAGTGAGTCTCGGAAAGTGAAGGCAAGGTTAGCCTACCAAGTACCTACCACTGAAAAAATCGTACAGAGTAAAGGCCTCTAACTTTGTTTAGGAATTCAATACTAAAAACTACAATTTATTTATAATTACAGAAAAACTGTCCTTACCGCATTCGGCACAAATACAAAATGTTATATTAAACATGCTCAAGGAAATAATGACCGAATAGAGATTATGCCTTACTTCTGACGATCCGTCTCCGTCCCTGCCTCGTCCGCCTTAGCCAAGTACAGCCGAATCTTCTCA
>JAQFZY010001960.1:0-13283 GCA_034696285.1 Hypogastrura burkilli | reverse complement strand
TTTGGGCTGTACTTAACAAATCATGGTTCTCCTAGTTTGAGCTCCCTTTTTCAGCTCAGGTGAGTCCGGGCCCTGTCAGTGTCAAGTGAACATTATGCCTCTTCCTGAATGTGCATTGCATGAGAATGGAGATAAATTCGATGACAGAGGTTGAAGATGAAATATGATAGGGAAATGGTTGGATACGAAGTTAGGGAGGCCGTTATATAATATGCATAGGTGTGTATGGACGGGCCAAGGTGTGCCGGTGTGCCTCAAATCCCTGCCCAACCGATTTATGACTCTTTCCCCTTGCTCGTGAGTCAAGAGACTCGGAAAGACTTTCCAGAATTTAGCATGTTGTAAAGTACGAAACTACATATACTAGTCAGAGTGAAGCAGAGCCGTAACTTTCCTTTGATCTTTGCTAATTCGGGAATTCCATGCCGGCTTGGTTAGTCCTGGCAAATACGCGGCTAACCAAGTTTATTACCTCAGGTCTTTCTTTTGTAGATTCCATTAACGAGGGCCCAAATATTAGTGGCTAATGCACCGTAATGCATGATGCTAATTAGCCGTTAAGCCTTTGTGGAGGATGTTGGATTTTGTAGGTACAAGGGATAGCTCCAGGGTTTAAGATTAGCGAATTTCCGTCGCCTGTTCCAATATGGAGAGACGTTAGTATGTATGTACAATATGTAAATATTAATGTTTGGTCATTCCTTGGATTTGAGGGGATGGTGGGCCGGTGACGAAGTGCACAGGTTTTGCCTAATGGACAAGATACTCGAGTCAAGATATTCTGTGTTTGAGGTGAAGGCACTTGTCACTTTCTTATACTTTATGCACTCCAACTCCCTTGATTCGAAAGACTATGACTATGACCAGCAAGTCTCCCTTTTATTTCCTATCAGACGCACGCCTTCCCTAATGATAAAAAACTCGGGCTTTCTACTCCCTGGAACCACTTCTTCATCTTCAGCATCTTGTTGGGCTGAGGCCCTGGCTCAACGTCCATTACTATACAGCCTGACTACAGGCGTGTCCCAGCATGGGCTTGAAATAATTTAATTGGGATTTTAGTCCAAACATAATTATGGCTTGCCGAACACACTTATTCGCACCTCACACGCTTACTATTTGCTGTACTCAAAAATCAATTATGTTGGTGGTACGAAAACGCTTACCCCGGAATACCAGCCATCCCATTCTTGAGCCTTTTCCGAAACTGAAATCGGGATACGCCCCTCTGGACCACACTATAGAGTATTATTAGGCTATGGAATAACCGGACTCAGTGAGGGCCAGGATGTTATTCTTCTTCTACATGTCGAAAAGAGGCTTGCGTCTTCTCGGTGGACAGGGGGAAGGTCTCCGAAGGTATTCAAGTCCTTTTTACACTTTCTACATGATTGTTTAGGAGGGAGACATACATCACCTTCTCATTAAAGGCCCTATCGCCTCACCCCATCTCATGTACTTAGGCTCACTATGGAATCACTTTACTTTAATATATGACTACACAATCCAGCCTGTCTGTCCCAATCCCATCCCCCATTTTAAAGCCTAAACGGACATTAAAATGAGGCACTTCAACAGGTTTCAACTTTTCAAAGGACACGGATGAAGAGGATTTTATTGAGGAGGAGACGCTCAATACTTTGGATTTTATTATTCTTTTGAGCCCAACTATTTTGAATACGGGATTTATTTAGAGAGAGAAGGACGTAGCTGTGTTGGGGAGATCATGCGGTGTTTATTTATGTCGTCCACCCTCTGCATAGGGCTTATTTTAATGGAGTGTGGACATGGACACATTCATTGTTTCTTTAGGCTGAGATTTATGGAGCTGGACCATTCTGGTCTGGTCTGGGAGTAGGTATGGTATAAAATAACATTGACCATCAACATCAACTCCCATCACGTCATCCCCGTCTCTTGGACTCGGGAATAAAAAAGGGAAAAATATTTATAAGAATTTAAGAGGGAGGGATGAGTTGGGAAGAGGACATTAGTTTGAATTTCATGTGACAGAAACACGCACTTTTAGGGGCCAAGGACCAGTTCTCATATTTTCTCTGTAGCCCACGTGGATGTCACGGTCAAGCTAATGGAACTTTCCGTCCTTATTACATTGTTCCGATCCGCAAGCTCTTGTGTACTACTGCAAACTACAAGTCCCAGTCCGAAATACTGAATTATGCATTCAAAACAAACCCATTTCCTGTAGGCGTATTACGTGAGCCTATCGATTACTGTGTAACTACGCCCGTTTTATGAATAAGTAAGTTCGGCCAGGAGTTTTTCGGGGAAATATTAAGTTGGTTTGATCAAGGGATAGGATCAAGGCTTGGGGGATGAAAAATGAATTCCGTCCTCACTCCCATTCCACCAATATTGTATAGGTAAACATAAATGATAGACTATAAATCCATTGGCTTCACTATGGATGATTTATTTATGGACTAGGACGTCCCAGTATTATGAGCCAATACTTGGGAAACAGGAAACCTGGCATCGAGCCGAAACTCTGTTCCTAGTGGACACCGGGCTCTTGGTCAATTCTGAACTCAGTCAATTTGGGCTAAGCCAACCCAACCAGTAGTATTTGTATTTAGGTAATACTTTCTGAATCCGGTAATACTTTCATGACGAAAAAGATTTGACTGGAAAATTCAATAGTCAAATTACAAACAAGTCGTTGATGCAGATGCATTTAGGGTTAGATCTTACTATGTACGTACCTACATTACATACTATGTATATAAAGCCATACCAGGGCAATGTTCTCAGTTAAGTTAATGTTTAACTTTGAATTACATAACACGAATATGACAAATATGACATTCTTAATGAATTAATCACCTTCTTTAGCTAAGAATCGTGGGCCTACATGAAGTCGGAGGACCCAGCTTTGGGCCCAATCGTACTCGTCGAATGAGAGTGGACAAGAGTCCAAACGACCCCAGTATCGTACATCCCGTTATTAATGCAGACTAGGTACTAAACCTAAAAAAATGTGGTTGGGTTCCGGGTTTCATATTAGCATCCGGCCCCGGTTTTCTATTTTCCAGAACTCACAAATTTCTTTGGGTGGTTTGGGCTTCTTTTGAAAAATCCTGGAGGCCCAGTTTCCTTTGAATTTGGTCTGTGAGGCGGGTAAGTGCCACCGGTGTTCGTTTCATGTTCCCCTTGTTTATGGTGGATCCCCTTTATCCAATCCTGCCTGCCCACAAAGTAGGAAGCAGAGCTATGATCATGATGATGGTGATCATGATTCTCATCTGGCTTGGAGATTGGGAAAAGGTAGGGGAAGAGTTAGGTAGTTAGCTTCTGCTCCTTCTCTACTTATCCTGGAGGCTAACCTTTTATTACGCCGATTCACCCTCTCATCCCGGCCTGGACCTCCTTCCTAAAAAATCCTTTATTGTAGAGACATATTTTGTTGACATAATGTTTGTCTATCCACTGTTATTAAGGTCTCCCTGGCCCATCCTTCCAGTCTCGGACTACTATTATTCTTACCATTATTTTTCCCACTATCATCCACTTCTGCTGCCTCGGTCCTCCAGACCACAAGAGCATACACTTCAATTTAAAATGAGGAGGTACAGTATGTAGGTAGGATTGCGGGAATGAATCCAAAGGTGGTGGTTTCCTATGATTGCCTTCCTGTACAAACTTTGAATCCATTATGATGTCTATGTAGCTTGGAGAGTCAAAGGGAGGGAAGGGGGCTTCCTCAAGTGTAAACTGGAGTGTGCACTTGGGCCAAGAGCCTTTCCCTACATGTATGGATGATGGAGATCCTCTTGAGGAAGACTCAAATACCGTTTACCTCCTTCCATAACATCTACCAACACAGTCATTCTCCAGATCCACACTTTCTTGAGGTGGGCACGAAGCTACGGGAACGGGCTATGCTATGTATGGAGTCATCCTCCCAAAGAACCTGGTTCCACGCTTCTAGCACAATTTACAAATTATTTTCTCTCAGAAGCTTGATTCCAATTTTTAGAAAAAATCCAAATGCCCAAATTCAAAAGTACTGTATTTACTTCATGTATTTCCAAAGTATCCGTGCACAAGCACAGTTTAGATTTAAAGAAGGAATTCCATACGATTTCAGACATTTTAAGCTTCAAAGTGAATCGTTTGAGACCTGAGCTGGGTCTTGAAAGCTTGTAATTAGTCCCTTAAGCCTATTCAAGCTCTAAAAGCCCGAATTAGCCGGTTTAAAACTGCTTCCACTCTGAAGCACCCGACCCTAGTATTTTTATGTGGATTGTGGATATTTGAGGTTTGGCATGTACATTTGTAACGGTAACGGTAAAAAGCATTGGAAATTGGAAATTGGTAGGAACCGTGCCTGCCTGATCATCACTGTAAATTCGTATCCTTGTCACTCCTCTTCAGGTTAAATGACACTATTTTTAGAGAGAAGAGAGCCTCGTACTTCTTGACTCTATATAGGGGACCCGTTACGAGCTTGCTGTAGCTCCAGTCTTCCGTAAGACTGCCTCAGACAAGAGTCCTCCCATGAAATCTCTCTTACTACAGAATCCCTGCATTTTAATTTATGGGGAGTGTGAGATATTGGTGGGAATGGGAAGATGTATTGGATAGTGGAGCTGGACTCTTCTGGTGTGGGACGAGGACATAATGCGTACAATAGCTTTTGGGCCAGGAGGAACCTGAGCTGCGCGATTCTCCATCCCGCTCGTCGTGTTCCAAGGGATGTCTGAAATGAGTATGACCTCAAGAGGATCACGACTCTCATGATCAAGATGAGTTTTTTTGGAATATGCGGAAAGTGCTAGGGATTGATTTGTGTTGTAGATAGATTACCACTCTTCCTTTCCTTTTGTTTCATAACACGTAACGTACATACCTTGTGCCTACAGCCCAAGTCTACGTCTTGGTTTCTGGGCAGACCAGTTTCCCCCGATGATCCTTCCCATAGGATCATGGGCCAGAGTGGATTTTTCTTATCATCATTAAAGTGTTCTCCTATACTAAGAGCCCAGGAGATGAAATCAGACTCGAGTCAACCCTCCCATTAGACTCCCATAATTTAGAGGCCCGAGTCCTGGAGCTCAAGTTCTCATTTTCCGAATCAGAATGTTTGCATGAATAATATCCGAGTTGTTATGGGCTGGCATAGAGTGCCAAAGGTCAGGCAGCCTATGGAAATGTGGCCAGAAATTTACCTGTAATCTGGGAATACAATGGGCCTGCTGGTCTCCTGGATCCAGCCCAAGAGGCCCAACACAATGGGAGACAGTGTCAAGGGTTCCTTGGGGTTTGGGAACTGGGAATGGATGATTGAGTGAAAATGTGATGATGGGAAGGAATTCTCTTTTGATTTTCCCTAAAAAAGCCCCGCTTTTGTCCCTTTTTTGTCGGATATTCTCTGAGAAAAGGCTCGAGATTATTGGCTGGAATCGGTGGATCTGTTCCCCAAGTTGTCTAATGATGTGGTCATCAGGTCGTCGTATCCTGGACTAGTGTGTGGGCTGGGAAAGACGGGAAGCCGCTTGAGTGAGTCCCTGATGGTGGGCTCTATTCTCATTACAAGTCCACCTGGGATTAGCATACCTGATCACTTCCCTCCCAATTCACGACCAAGTGAGAAGACGTGTTTTACGGAATATAAGTCGGAGCTCTCGCCATGGGAAAATCATGTTTCCTCAATCTTCATCCCTCCCTGCCTTAACACTAATCCTTGTTCCTCTCTCTCATTCAAGCTTATCTTAGAGTCTGAACTATGTATACAATTCCACCTTTATTATCCCGCACAACTACAACAGATATTCTTGGAAGGTGTGGAGCCTAATGCCGTATGATTCTAATGGAGTCCAGGAGTCATAATTTACCTTTTGTTGCTCCCTGATGAAACAATGGAGTGGGAACGGGCTGTGACTAAGAACACCGTCCGGTTTGAATTAATGTATTCAGGCTGGGATTGTTCTGATTCCAAGATAGGAGGATCCCTTAGTCCTAGTGCACGCAGCGCTAAGTGCCCAGGTCCTCTCCCATCCTCCAAGGTCAGAGGTGAGAGGGAGAAAGGTGCGAGGAGTATGGTAGACACGGACCTGTCAGTCCCTCACCATGAAATATAGTCCTGGAATTAGAGATTCCTCCTGTAATTATCCGATCCAACCTTTTATAAGTAATCGAATCAACAAGGAGACCACTCTCCCATAATTACTATGTTTGGCCCATAAGACTACAGCCCCTGTCCCGAACCTTTTTATTATCAGCCAAACCCAAGCCACTTTGTAGTGAGGTCCGTCCACCTCCAATGGTTCCTCCATATAATTCTACTTTAATAATACCTACTTCCTTAGCCTTAGCTAATGGATTTTTTCCTCAAAATGTTAATAATTGATAATAACAGAGTAGGCCACTTTCCCAGAAACTAAAATAATGCTGACTAAACGTGGAAATATTTTAAAAGATGGGTCCGGAGGTAAGTGGGGGAAAGTGCCCGGCTCCGTTCTTCCCCCAACTTAAACGTAATAGTCATAATCATGCTAGAAATATGGCTACACCAAGCTCACCGGCAATTCTGTCGGCTACCAAAAAAGACTTAGGTTAGGTTAGGGTACAAGGTGCCATTGGGGAATGTACAGATCTAAGGGCTTGATGGGTCAGAGTTGACGTGGCAGTTTAAATATTTGTAAGGGCCTGGCTTCAGTTTGACTTGTGGATCCAGCCAACGTCCGAAGATGAGTAATTCTAATGATGAGTGTAGGAGAGGGCAAGGATTTGGAATCCTAAAAGGGTATTCCTTTCGAAGATAGTCCTATAATGCAATGTAAAGTGAGTTGAAGTATAGTGTGGGACTGAGCCAAGGCCCACCTCCTCCGACTCCCCATGCATCAATTACTAACACCTTTTAAAAGTTTTAAGCGATCCTTTCCTCTCCATTCTATTCTATTCTTACATTGTTCTCTGGTGCCGTACTCTCTTTTTACCTCTCTACGATATACTGGGATTCGTGCCTCTGCATCATTAAACCAAGCCCATCTCCTCCAGCCACTAACTTATTCAGGATCTTAAGGAGAGCTCCGTCATCGGGAACTACTAGACCCAAATGCAATATGGCTCTATGAGTACCAGTTTACATAAATAGGCATATTACTATCTTCTTGCGGCACTCGTACCTGAGACTGAGTGTCCCTAATAAGTATTACTGTTTGTTGTTCCAGAAATTAGAGGCCTTCATTTACATAGTGACTAATTGAGGGTGACTCTGACCGAGTTGAAGTTCCTTAGAAGAGTCTTTGATCAGAGAAGACGTGAGTGATGGGGAAGAGAGCTCTCAAAAAATTAGCTTAAATTAGTAAGTATGGTGGGAGAGGGAAGGATGGGGTAGGAATTAGGACTAATGGGGAGCGTAGGCCTGACAGAGAGTAGTCCCAGCCTCAGGACCACAAGACACGTCCTAGTCATATTTGGTCGTGGGGAGGATATATGGCTGTCCTACGGAGTGCCAAAGGGCCAGTGGCCACATGGCCAGCCAACTCCATATATCACTTCATCATCTCGAACCTGAATCACATCACACTCTCAGTCTCCCTCCAGCCTGCAGGAACAACATCCAAAATAATAAAACGGGGAACGGACAAAACACACCTTGATTCCTCCCAAACATGTTATTCTCCATTTTCTAACTTTTGGGATCGGTTGTTAGGCCTGGACTCGGAATTCTTCCTTTCAGGCTTTCTCGGCCCAAGGAATCCAAAATCCAATAGTCCGTATGCGGTCAATTTGGACAAGGGCCCAGTCCATTCCTTTTAACTCAACAATCCTTACATTTACCACACAGTTAGAAGCTGTATTAGGATTCTGATGCTCACCAACGTCGTCCATTCCATAAACGCTTTTGGCGTTTCCACAATATGAGGTGCTACACCAAATTGACAGAGAACACACCAAGCTCGTCCATGTTCCTTACCTTACCATACTCATACATATCTTGGAGAAAGGGCGAGAGCCTGTAGATACCTGTCCAGCCTGGCAAAGGTCTCAGTAAACGATTTATTACTTTCAGTTCTGCATTATTCTGCGGAGGAATATTAAACCTGATTTGAAGTCGGACCATTAGGATCCAAATGAACTTTTTTCCCAACCTTTAGTATGCAGATCCGGCCTAGGTGTAAATGAAGGGAACTTTTGCATGACTTGAATTAAATGATTATTGTAATGGTCCCTGCACGGATTCTTCCTTAATCTTGTGAGCAGCCGGTTTCTGGGGATATTATAGGCTCCTGATGTGTAATAGATGATGATGGTTGATCCCTTCACAGATTATACTCATTATGTCGGCCGAGAATGATGGACTCTCTCTTGGGTCCCAGTAGTTGGAGGTGGCGAAACAAATAGATTTAACCCGCATGCCGGATCAAGGGCCAATTATTTATAATTTGTCAATGAGTACACCGAAGGAGCATGGGAAGGATCATGTGGGGAATTGGGAATTCAGACTTCAGACCATAGCCTAGGATTGAATGGACGAACTCCGGTAGGAGGACAGAGTTCTCCTGGAGACACCAGGCAGAGTAAACTTCCCAAGAAGTTCGGTTGTAAAAATCACATTTCATCCAAAGTTATGAGGCTCATCCATGTCTCAATTGTACTTTGGAATTTATTTATGAAGGAACTTCTCCTGAGCCACCACACCTTATCGGCCCCCACTTCAATGGGAACCATTAGAGGAATCCGGGCTTGCATAAACTGTGTCAGATAGATACTTGGCCAGTATGTAACTGGCTTCATAGGATCGGATGATAGAGACTCCATGGAGTTCTTTTGACTTTGAGGTAATAATGTACAGGACGCCAAGGAGGAGTTCTCTGGCCCCTCATAAATTAATAAAATCCTTAATGTGACTCGGAGCATCATAGGCTCAATTATAATTCCTCCTTTACTCTCTAGCCGATTCTGATGGAGATTCTGTTCGAGAGAGGAATGGTTCGGAAGTGGATAATTATTCATCTTTGACAATCTTCCTTGAGAAATTAGACAAGGAAATGAACTTCTGCCTACAATTTAGGTAATTGGTGGTAAAACGAAACCATCCGTCTTGATCAGCCTAATTACTTTCTGAGGAGCTGAAGTTGCAGGATCACTTTTTCCGGATTTTCCATACATTTCCCTCTGCCTGCCTGAATTCTGCATGTGGTCAGGGTTAACTTTTGTTTGAGGAGGGAACAGACTTATAGTCCTTCCTTCCTTGGGCCCGACCTAAAGGATGCACTTGGTACCTTGGTAGTCAGGTTTCAAAGGAGGGGGAGTAATTACGGTTAGGTTCCTTGCTGGTATGTGGTGGGAGACAAGGCCTGAAATCTGATTTTCCGGGCTCGGAGTCTCCACATGGAAATCATTTCCCGGGTTCGGGAACCACAGGCCTAGCCCTCCACTATGGGAACAAACAAACATCTGGAACTCCTAATTCACTTGTACAAAGACATTAAGGGACTCCATATGAAACCACTTGCTTCTCCCTTCCGAAATCCAATAACCCGGAACGTCTTAGACTAATTATGTGGGTAATAGACACTGGCTCTGGTTGGGATGGGCCCCGGCCATCATTTGCCAGCGCTTATAATTTATATAACCCAAAAACCAAGCTGTGAGGCATCAAGTTGAGTCCCACGCACTTTGGCTCGCTAAGGTTCTGTTTAGAATTAGAATGCTGAAATAAATATTTGTAAGGTCCAGCGCTGGGTATTATGGTATAGGCGGCGGGTTCTAATTTAGTTATTTTCCCTTTTCAGGCTATATTTACATCCGGATCCGAGTACCTAAGACGTGGAACAGATGGGCGAGTCTACTTCCACCGCGTGGTGATCGTGATTCCTCCGATGTGGGACAGCCGGGCCTGCGGTCGTGCCCTTCCATTGAATTCCTTTACGTCGCGGAGCAGCATTAATGATGCAGGGATTCGGGTCGGGACGGAGCATCCCGTATTTGGTCACTTACCTTGGACCCAGCAGTCGAGAGGCTGTGGGCTGGAGGGGGACTTCATTTCAGTCGGCTATCATTCCATTCTCCAGTTCAATGAGACAGAAAATCCCGTCAACGGACATGTCACCGGCCCCACTGACGACAATGGATACGAGGCCACTAATGGGCTGGACTACGCGGCAGTTCCTACAGGTAGGTCTCAACCCTTCCACCGTTCAACAGCTGCCTCGGTAAAGAGTACAGATTACTCAAAATAAGGGATCTGGGAGTTCCAAACAATTATAAAAGTTTAAGGGCTGTATGGAGGAGAAAAAGGAGCAGTTAGGACTTGGTTCGTATTTGTTGTATTGTTATCCTGGCCCTATTCCCTTGTATTGGGCCCATAATGGTCCATGGTGCGAGGTATCATGAGAGCGTCGCGTCCCAGAGCAAGGACAGAAGGAGAGCGACAGGAACAAGAGGCGTACGCCTGGGCCTGACTTCCACTGTGGGAGTCAAGGAAAGTATCTCTCATTTCCTATGAGAACACTACAATAAAAAGTAGGGAAAAGCTCGACAAGATTGACACGATTGGTTTCTGGGATCCGGCCTGGATCTCCGTCCATTCTTCTCATACAAATGTCGAGCTCGTCAACGCCTTCCCCATGCCGCTTGACGTTGACTCCGAGCTCAGAGCCCATATACTCTTTATTATTCTGTTCGTCTTTCAGGACGATTAGACAAGGTATTGAAGTGTGTAGACTCAGGGAGAAGGGACGGATTTGGACCTATATCCCTTTTTTGTCCTTCCACAGAACGGGCCTTTGTTCACGAATGGGCCAAGTTTCGGTACGGAGTCTTTGAGGAAATCGGCTTTCGGAATGATCCTATCTATCCGATCCTCTACACCGAGGCCGGGAGAAGGAAGCCAACCGCCTGCACCGACCAGCCTCTTCGTGGCAACTGGTGAGTACTAAATTGTTACAATTAGCTCACGTACCCCACACAAAGCCCCACCACTCACTCCAAGTCCGCCCAACTTTAATCAGAAACCAAGTCATTCAGATTCCGATCAGGCCCAAGGTTAAGCTGAGCCAGACAAACCCCTACAGCTGCACAACTGACCTGGCTCTACTGCACGGTTGACCTAGAACCCCAACCTCTGATTACCTGTCCCGGCCATGGTTCCAGGAGGGCCAGAAGAAGGAAGCGGAGACTACATTTCGGAAAACAGGAGGGAAGGCATAATAAGAGTCATAAAAGGTAGAGAGGGAAGAAAAGAACTATCATCGACTCATTATTAGGGATAATGTGGCTTTCCGTCCCTTCGGCCCTTTTGGGCCTTAGAAACTCCGAGTCGGTCATCCATCCAACCGTGGAAACTGAACCCAGGCCCCCCTTCCTGCCCTTTTGTTTACTTGTCTCCTCCCTTCGTCAAAGGCAGAGAGCCTTGAGGAAAAGTCCCACCTACATCTCCTTGAGCAGTCAACAACGCCGGAGTTTACAACCTCAAATCAGAGGAACTGACTCCGAAGCCCGGACTATAATTATTTTAGGGTCCCCCGCTCTTGTTTTATTATTATGAACTAACTTTCTCACCTTTTTTCCGCTCCTTTTTACGACCCCGGGGCTTAATCTATGGCTTGCCTACGCTTTACATCCCCCTCCTTTCGGATTCCGAGGAGCTGTAATATTTAATTGAAGTTGGGATCAATTCCAAAGGGTTCTCTGTTTGCTCAGCTAATACCCCTTCCACTCCATTCCTTCCTCCTAAATAAGGCTTAAACTTTGTATTTTGACAATGCCGAGGCTTTGTCCATTCTTCCCTCCTGGAACCCCCCTTTCATCCCCGTAATTTAATATAGTCCCTGTCTAGGCCTAAGATTTGCCGACAAACACGTGTGCTTAATTGGGAGGAAAATTCGGTCCGGACCGGCCTATATTTTGATAAATAAGCTAGGGATAGACTCGTGAGTTCCGTGCATAAAAAAGGAATTGAATCCAATGGGCCTGTCAAAGAAGAAGGAATGGGAACTCACCCAAGGGGCTTATTGGTTTTCCGGAATAGAATTTGTTGAGGAGAAAGAGGGCACAAAGGAAGGGATCCCGTAGCCGGCCCTGCCCTTTTCCTGTCTCAAACCCGGGCCCTACGCTTTGTTGGAAAGGTCACGACGCCCAGCGCAACATGCTGGACCATTAAGTTTTTCCTCGGTAGTAGCTCACAATAAAAGTACATCCCATGACCTATTCTCTCCTCACCCCCATTAGGCCCCTTCCCCACGTGTTAAAAATCCATTTGGGCCAAAAACACAATACACCGAAAAGGCTCAAGGTATCTTATGGACATCCAATTGGATATTGACAGGAAGTGACATTCAATATGTAAGGGTGGGTGGAGGCGGAGGGGCAACTTACAGGATATTTGGGACAAATCTGGATCTTCCCCAAAATCCATTTTCCTAGGAGCTGTCTCAGGAGTTTGTGCCAGGATTGGAAGGCGTCCCCCATGCTAATTCCGACGGCCTAATTTGTAGGCTATAAGTTAATACTCTTAATGGGCCTCGAGTCCCAGCAGGCCCATAAACTGTTGAGATACTAATGTATGATGCCCATTATGAGAGCCGGCTCCTTGATTAATTTTAATAGGTCTGCTGGGTGCGATGAGTCCGGGGCTCGGCGGCCTGGGCCCGAGAGTGACAATAGGAACAACGGGACCACGTGCAGCCTCAAAGTATGGACCAAGTCGCCTGAAAATGACGGGATCAGCTCATCCATCATGTCATTCCCTGCAGGAAGGAACGTTCATCGGTTCTGTGACGCCTCCAACCATAATGCCCAGGCCCCGACCAAGCAAAACTTCATATGCAATCGGAAATCAATTTCCGAGGTCATCTATGACCATCCCGACTTCAAGAACCTCCCGCTCAGGTTAGTAACTCTCCCACCCCTTTACACAGGGATTCAATACGGAGTCCAAGTGGCACTTCCGGCCGGCCTATCCCGCCAATGACAAATGAAAGAGGCTAATTTTGCAAATTGAACTTGGGAAATCCCGTAGTGGACTTTTTGGCTGGCGGATGAAAGTGGGTGACTTTCTCTCATTTACGCCTCGTCTTGCTCTCTCTATGGTGGGCACTAATAGAATTATGACTGACTTTTGAGTCGAATCCCATTTTGAATTTAATTAGTAGCCTACTTCCCGAGTCTGCCTACCCTTTGCCCTTTCCGGAATAAAGGAGTAATCATCCCTGGGAGTCGGGCTCTGCTAATAATAGATTGGCCGATCTCTGTTGTGCTCGGAATGAGTGTGAGAGGTGAGTGTAAGGTAGTTTAGTTACATGTGGGACGTT